>CABHPQ010123671.1:0-12013 GCA_902168405.1 Peromyscus aztecus
TTTTTTCTACTATGACTACCAATACTGAAAGTTCAATATTTAAATCTCCAGGTGGTATGGTAGAATTGTATATTGCTCTCTGTGGCTCTATTTTTCCTCACACATTTCAGCATTCTGTTATTTGTTGCACAGACAAAAATACTAGACCATCCACAAGAAATAGAATCTTCATTAGTATGGAATGCCACTCTGTAAGTTTTCTCTTTTGAAGTCTTATATATATGGCATTAAAGTTGATGCCATTTATTTAGTATTGTAACAGTATAGATTGCTCTAAAACTTAAATTTTGAACTATATTTGTATATTTGAATCTTTGTATTTAGAGTTTGTAGATAACATATGGCTGGGTCTTGTTTTTATATGATCATTTAATCAATCTGTCTTTAAACTGGTTCATTTGGCTAGAAAGATGGCTCAGTCAGCAATGCCATGTAATCATGAGGACCTGAGATAGAATCCTCAGAACCTACATGAAGAACTAAGAATGGAACAATGTGTCTGTAACTCCAGTTCTGAGAAGCTGGAGATAGGCAGAGCCCTGGAGCTCATTTGCCATCAAGTTTGCCAACTCTTTGAACCCCTGCTTCACTAATGGACTCTTGCAATAAATAACAAATAAGGTGGACAGCAACAGAAGCACTTGACATTGGTCTGTGGCCTCTGCGGGCACCCAGGTGAACATGCACATACAAGTCTTACACACACACACACACACACACACACACACACACACACACACGCACACTTGCCCACATACATTCAAAATAGTACGTTTAGATCATTATCATTAAAAGATTTTTAGTGATTTCCTTAATATTTATCCTGCTTAAGATCTATTGACAGCATTTGGTTTTTCCATTCTTCCCCTCCCTCATTGGATAATGAATTACTTACATTTTTTGTCAATGTGACTAAATACCAGACTAGAAGAGCTGGGGTAGGGGATAACTTTTACTTCTAGTCGTTTGAGAGCTACCAATCTTGAATGGCAGGGGAGGCATGGCGGTAGGAACAGTCTGCTCAACACTTAGTGGTTCACATGGTACCAATTTTTTTTCTTTTCTTCAGCTCAGAACAGCCCATGTTCAAGTGCTACCCATCTCCTACATGGGTCATGCTTCCTCAATTAAACCTCTCTGAAAGTTTCCCAAAGACATATTCAGAGGGATTATCACTATAGTCAAGTTGAAAACTGAGATTAGTGATCACATGCACCACCCCTAACTTCAGCTGAGCATTGAAAATAATGGAGTGAGTCTTTGTTCCACATCTTAGTTTCGACTGGCTTTAAAACCACTGTGATTTCTCAGAATTTGTAGAATGTATATATACTAATCTACATTCACCCCAAATAAAACTAAGCCTCTTCACCTATAACTTGGTACATTGAGTGCCTTATCTGTTATTATACTATTTACATTTATTTCATTTGTCCAATTAGTGTGATGATCCAGTATTATTTTAATTTTTACTTGAAACAAATATATCATATATATATATATATATATATATATAAATAATTTGATTATGAAACTCTTCTCTGTTTACATGATTATCTGAGTTCCTGGCTGACCTGTATGATTTTCCTTCATCCTGACAAACTTCTCTCAACCTCTTGCAAAACACAACTATTTTAAGTAATTTCAGATTTTATTTATCTGTTCATTATCTATTTCTCCTTCAATGTCAAAGGATAATTTCAGGAGATGCAGAGCCCTACATATGATTTTGTTCCTTCAGTGTTAAAAATATATTATTCTATTCTCATTGCTTGAATGGCTCCTCGTTTAATGAAAATGTACTTTTTAACCTAATTACTTACATTTCATTGACTGATGCACAAAGGCCTTTAGCATGAGATTTAATGTTAATCTAAGGAGTCAGCTGTGATCATTGAGCATTTCCTGTGGCCTCTGTGGTCATTTCAGTCAGGCTCCTTCCTTTTTGTGCACCTCGTTTTCTCTAAGATCACCCACAAATACCTTCCTCAGCAGCACTTATATCTTGGAGCACTTTCAACAGCAATTCATTGTTAGTATCCTGGCATGCTAGGTGAGTGCTAAACAAAGAGGAGCAGTCTTTGCTCTTGGAAGTCGATTTCAGGTTCCCCTCTCCATCTAGATGGAGTGGACTAGACAGCCCTTCTTCCAGATGGAGCACTCCATAAAGGCAGTCTCCTTAAAGTTTTGGCCTTCAGGATTAAGAATGTTCCACTCTGCTGACTCCCCATGGGAGACCTCGATTTGGAGGATGTGGGGATGCAAGGTGGCTTGGGAAAGAGGGCTGAGGGGTGGGAGGAGGGAGGAGGGGGGGATCTGTGGATAGTATGTGGAGTGAGTATAAAATTTCTTAATAAAGAAAAATGAAGAAAAAAAAAGAAAAAATTTTCTTAATAAAAAAATTAACACCTCCCACAGGAGGAAAAAAAAAAGAATAAAGCAACTTGTTCTCATTTAAAAAAAAAAAGAATATTCCACTTGTATTTCATAGTGGTTAGTCTTCCCTTCCTCTCTCCCCATGCCAGAACCTTCTTCAGGAAGTGCTAACAAACCAAGGGTGTGAGTCCCTTTGTGCCTTGGATGGCCTTGGTATTGTTAGACAGTCAATGGCCATTGTCACTGTTATTAGCTAATGCTTTTTCCCTTCACAATCACAGAGAGATGCTGAGGTTTGGAAAACTGAGAGAAGGTTCCTGCTGTATGATCCACATTAGACTGGGGGTGGGGAATAGGGCTTGTGGCAAATATTAAGAAAGCTTTATAGGAAGCTACAGAAAGAATTTAAGTTAATGGGAAGTGATATCTTTCATGGTCAAATACCACTAAGGTGGCAAGGATAATACAAGATTTTATTGAAGGCACATTTTTTTCTAAGACGTGCCCTCTTTGTATAAGGGACAAGTGCAAAGTTCTATTCACAAACCTAGCAATGAAAGAGGTGGTAAAATTTGGGAGACTATGCAACCCCAACATCTGCATTAGTATTATATTTACTCTACACAGCACATCTTTTTCAGACCACACATCAAACCCTACATTTAGGGGAAAAATGGTACTGCTCCCAAACTCCTTCTAGTACCATTCAAGGCAATTGTACTCATTTGCCAGCAGCTATCAACAGAACTGAGAGTTCTCAGGTGCACAGTTTCTGTGGCTGTCCTTCCATGAAAAGTAATGCATCATCCAAGACTGTGCCACTTCCCAGGGCCAAGTCACAAGCAACAAGCAGTTCTTAAGGGCGATGGGCACATGTCAGCCTTGTCTTGATTCAAAACAACATTGAGGAATAATCTCATGATGATGTAGCAAATCATCATTTGCTATAGCAAAACTGAATTCATTTCTACTCCAGTAGATAGAATAGTGTATATATACTAATCCCCTGAACTTGTTCATAGGGAACGTTAAAATGAAAAGGGAAAGGAGTCACATATTGAATTCGGATTGATAATCAGCTGTCTTTAAGATGAGGGTGGCATTTTGCATTATCTGTTAAAAATCAATATAGTCACAAAAACCTTTGAAGTGTGGAAAATGGAGTTGGGATCAGAGTGTTAAATTATGAAGGATTCTCCACCTGTATTTGGGGATTTGGAGTTGGAGGAAAGAGAGGGGAACAAAAGAATATGGGTGTTTTCTGGAGGTTTGAAGGGCAAGGAAATGAATTTTCCCCAGAAGTGACCAAAGAGCAGCTTATCCTGGAAGACACCTGGATTGCAGCTCAACAGGACACATGTTAGGCTTCTAACTGAAGGAACTATTGGGTAAGAAATAAGTATACGTAGTTTTTAGTCACAACACTTGTGGAAATTTGCTCTGTCAACTGTAGCTTCCTTCCTTTCTTCAGGGATACTGACTTTGAGAGCATTCCTTGATCAACAAACAACATGCAGCAAAATTGTCTCCAAGTTGTTCACAGGGAACATGACCAATAACATAAAAAAAAGTTTGGATCTTTTGTGCTTTTACACTTAAATTACACACCTCATATGTCCCTAATCACTTGTGACAATACTGAGTCAAACATTAAGCTCAAATGCACAAGACAGTAAGGCTTCATCCAGAGTTGCAGCCTTAATAGATCATCTCAGTTTATGAGTGTCTACACTCAAGACTGACTAGTACAGTCTGTGAGTCAGGGAAAGCAGAAGCTATGATGATTTGAATGTGCTCCTTCCAAAACACATGTTCAAATTTACACTCCAGTGTGACTGTATTAAGAATTTTCTGCCCTCATGATTGGGATTAATGCCTTCAGATAATAACTGGAGACAGGCTGCTAATTATCCTTCAGTCTTCTCTTCCTTCCATCCTTTGAGATGGACTCAGAGACCACACTTTGAACTTGGACTTCCTAGACTTCAAATTGTGGATAGTAAGTTTCTGTTATTTATAAATTAGTAAAGACTAAGTAAAGTATTATGTCTTCACCACAGAAGAGGATTGCTACCTAGGTCATTCTCTTAGCTATGTTATCTGAAAGTATTTTGCAGGGAAATTTCTGAAGATATTTTAGGAATCTGGTCCAAGATACTGGTGAAGACAGGATTAACAAGGAATCAAATCTGTCTTTTGCAGAAATTATCTTGAAATTGAAATACTCCCTTCATTAGGGTAGAGGGAGTTACCCTCATGAGCCACAGGAAGTAAATAACTTCATGCATCTTAGGAAGTTCCTGAAACTCACAAAATTCACAAAGTTCCTTTTCTCCAAGGGCATGCAAAGCATAAAAACTGCTGAGGCATGAGACTCTCTGACGAGGCAAGGTGCCTGGAGGAGATTCTCCTACCACCCAAGCTGCCCAAAGTAAACTCTTGCATGAGCCAAGCTGCCTGGAGAAGAATCTATAATCTGCCAGGCTGCCAAGACTCATCTACTTGCCAATCCACGTCAAAATCCTGCAGAGATCTCCAGGGTTGCAGCTTTCATAATTGTTACCCATGCTGATGTGGACATTCCATGATGCAGCTGCCTTTGGGACATCTGTGCTCCTGTAAGGGACCTCTTACCCATATTCCTGTTAGTTACACCAGTAAATTTGTGGCTTTTCTCAGTCAAACTTTGGTAGACTTATGACTTTGGTCTGTCATTCCTGCCCTGTCTGGAGTAGGTGTTTGTTCTGTAGATGTTGAGTCTTTCCAGCCCTACATATAAGAAGCCCCTCATGCTTTCCCCATCCAGATAGATTCTTCTGCTTAGAAGGCCTCTTTAGAGCATCCTTTCCTCAAAAGAGGAGACAAGCCCACTTCTTTCTTGTGAGTGCTTTAAATCAAAGAAAGCTATTATAGACATCAATAGGGAAAACTGTCAAGCAATTTCTCTCTTTTCTAACCTAAAAACAAATCCAAAATAATAAGGCCCAGATGCATGCTTGAATGTCATTATGCAACTAAAAGAAAATAAGATGTGTTCCACATTACCACCTGTCAACACAAGATGTCTTGTGCAGAGAAAAAAAGGAAATAAAACTCCTAAAGTGTCACGGAGGCTGAACCTTAGGCCTGGATACAGGTAGGAAATAGGTACAAAATGTGTTCATTTGAACATCTTTCTTAAGATGCCATGAGGCCTTTACATATCAGCTAGTGGTTGAGGCACACAGTCTTCTTTGGAATCCTGTGCAGAATCATGTGGGTGCCAGATGGAACACATTAATGACTTGATAACCAGCTAGACTGTGAAAAGATCTCAAGGTTCAAATTGCTCCTGGGCCTGGGCTGTACCATTGTCTCAGGAAGTTGCAGGGATTCCTGATGTACACTGAACTTTTCCCCCTACATGCTCCCTAAGTTACATTTCTGTGTATGTGCTGTTGTACTGGAAAAGAAATGTGTGTGTGTGTGTGTGTGTGTGTGTGTGTGCATGTATAAGCATTGTTTTGTATCCCTGACCTAATAGGGTTATGTTTCAAACTTCCTTGCTTCCATCAATGTCAGGAACTTCTCAGTTGAATTATGTACAATGTGACAATTATATTGTAGATGCTAAATTTTGTTGTGCTCTTTTCAAAATATTGGATTTTGCTTTTGTTAGCAATTATTTATGGTCATTTAGTTTTTGAAAACTAGTGTTTGTGCTTTGTTAGCAACAATACAAAGCCATCCGGAATTATTTATCCTTATTGTTAATACTATTCTCTTCTGATAATTATATCAATTTATTTTTAAATTAGTTTTATTTTTCTTGTCTGATTATTTTTTCTGCATGTATGTATATATACCATACACATAACTGGTACCTGTGAACGTCAGAAGAGGGCATCCATTGAATCTCTTGGAACTGGAATTACAGATGGTTGTGAGCCACCATATAAGTGCTAGGAACCAAATCCTGGGTCCTCTACCAGAACACCAAGTGTTCTTAACTCCTAGCCACCTCTCTACCCCACAATCACTGCCTTTGTCAAGCACTTTTGTGTCTTGAGATCTTTGCTTTCTGACGGATTGGAAACCTGCTGTTCTCACTTCCCTGTCAGTCCTGAGAATGATCTCCACGACTGACTGCTTTCTTTGCTTCTTTGCTCATCCTCTCCTTGGACCAAAGCCAGCACAGAGCTGCAGATCTTTAGCTGTCACTTCCTCTGCCTCCCTCTGTCTCTCTTCATCTCCTCATCTCCCCTCTTCCTTTTTCCTCCCTCTTCTTGAGAGTTTCCTCCTTCTACTTGCCTTGTGCTCTCTCAACTTGAACCTCTGCTGGAGAATTCTAGTCCCCGGTTCCATGGCTCTGCTTCATGGCTGGGAACAGCCTCCAAGAAGTAAGCTTCGGGGCAAATCACAGTGCTTCTCTCCCTGGCTTTGCTCATCTCAGGGATCACAGTCCTCTACTGCTGGATGATCTCTGCATAAATGCTCTGTTCATCAATCAAGTGCCATATTCTTTTGAAAATTATCCCCATGGGCTTGTTTCAAGGTCTTGTATCTTTTATTTGATTTTAACACAGGATGTGAAAGAAATCTACACTGGTGAATTAATAACTTTGCAAAAAAAAATTGAAAGAAGAATCTTGACTTCGGTCATCTATCAAGACTTTAACACCTCAATTCTTTCAGGAATGATGGAAGAAACTAAAGCCTATCTGGATACATCCTCCTTGATAATATGTGTTTATGGACATTGATGGTAGAGTCACAGACACACAGTGTTTGAGCTTATCTTTATTACTAATTAAATGTTGGATCATGCACAGGTTTCATAACCTTTTTGATCTTAAGTATTCTCTACTCTAAAAATAAATATACCAGTTTTTAATTTCATTTATGCATGTGTGAAATGATATAGGTTAAAGGTCTAACTAAACTAGCTATAGATGCCTAATCAGTTATGTGTGTTTTAATGAGGTAGAAAGAACATATTGATAGTAAAATCTGGTTATATGGTATATAAAAGAAACAGTAACATTCTGCTCAACCATATAGGCTTTCATACATAATAGGATAAATATGTGAGGATTTTTTCCATGTATATACAGTTCCTAGGACAGAAGTTTTGATGGAAGACTATTTAAAGAAAGCATGACTTCAGAGAAGAAAAAGAATATTGTTCAGCTACAAGTCAGAGAGGTGAGAGAGGAGAGTCACTGAGACAAACTTGTGTCCACCTGTACCTTGTTCTAGAAGAAAGTGGGCAGGCTGAGAGGCTGCAGCCTGACTCACTAAACAGTGAAATCATCAAATGAGCCACCCTGTTCTGGCTTCACATTTAAGAGGCAGCATATGGATAATCACTGAGCATTTCTTGAAGTCTGCTTATAGACAGGAGTGTGTTCAAACTACCTACAATTAACTTACTAGGTCAAAAAAAACTTTCCACTTTAAAAATAAACTGTATTTTTGAATAATGCATTAATGTTACATGAACTCAGCACGGATCATTCTATCTTGTTCCTGTAGCTCTGGGGCATATTGAAAATTCGAAGTTATGAGAGACTGGGGAAAAGAAAAAGAAAAAGGAATTTCCAAAACAACTATCTCCAGAGCTCCCTGTTTGTGAAAGCATAACTCATTATAGCCACTATTTCATGGCTACAACTGGAGAAGCACGAAGAGCTGCCTATACACCAAGCTCCAAATACTGAAGTGGAGCTTCATAGTAATCTGGAAAGATATGAGAGATAGGGAACTGGAGACAGCAGATACTGAGATTTCAATCCTCATCCTGATGTAACTTTAGTAGACAACTATCTTTCTTAGACCACTAGATTGACTTATTTTGCATTTCAAAATTTACAAACTGGAATACTCTTAATACATAAGAAAATTCCTGCAAATATTGCACAGCATGGGTCCAAAGAAAAGACAGGGTCATGCTGAATGGTTCTAGTTCTAAATATGATGACCTTTGTATTGGATACAAATGGAGTCAAATGTCCTAGAAATATTAAAAATGGTTTCCTGCCATATTGAGCTTTGACCAGATTATCATCTATGAAACAAAGTGATGGGTGGTGAAGATATACATGAAACATCTAAGTGGTTTTTTTCCTGCCACCTTAGAATAGGAATATAATAGAGACTGACAGGATAGCAGTGGTCTCTTGTTAAGCTCCCTTCTCTCCCCTACCCTTTCTATGAGCTCCTGATTTTCTTTAGAGGATTCATATATGTCTAGAAAGGTCATGTTTGCTTATCATTTCTGCTCAGACAAGTGATATAGGGCTTTCCAAGCACTGTATTGCAGTACTCTGGCTAAGACATTTGATTCAAAGTTGGGCATATTGAGTTAATCTGCTTGAAGATAAATGAGCCCCTGGATTTTGTTTAGAATTGTGGGTCATGGACATATTACTCTTACTCAGATGGCATGAGGTACAGATGTGAGGGCTGGGACTGTCATATTAACCTTCAAGAATGGCACTATAAAGGAGAGGAAAGTGATGAGGCAAAACCATGAAACCAAAGCCCAAATGGAACCAGACTGAGGCTCAAGTCAGGTTTCATGATGGACTCGCCTTTGCAAATCTTGGGTTATGCAAGTTAAACACTTCAATATATTGTTTATGTTAGAAAAGTTTAGTTTGGTGCTTGTGATATAAAGGCCCAATGCTAATGCAGAAATATGATGTGCAATTTTATTATTGAGAAAGAAACAGAAAAATTTAAACCTATGTCAATTTTCAGAATTATACTTTCACAGAAGAATGATTTTAGAAAGAATTCTTTGAGTTTGACAAACCTTCTAATATCAAAGATGTTTATTTATCTATGTCATAAAGTCGATAAAAATCTTGGTACTAAAATTGAGCTTTCACCATTTCATCTTAAATTACTTTGAAGAACACAGGAGGGAAATAACAAAATGTTCTTCACATAAATGAATCTCATAAAAGTAAAAGACAAAAAAACAACTCTAAACCCCTTAATTTTAGAGTGTCTTTTTAATTTTTCAACTTAAAATTGCATCTCAGTTATCTGGTTCTACAATTAAAATTGGATTTATACAAGTATATTCTCCTAGCTCTTTGTATTAAGTTTTTTGAACTTAATTATTTAAATGCCAACCATACATTTTTTTTCCTCTAAAAGTGACTTGGGAATATTGATACCATTGGTTCATTTAATAATTTCTACTTTAAATTTTCCTATAATGAAAATTCACTTTGCCAGTAAGACAATCATACCCACTCCCAACCACATACCATTTCTTATCTGTTGACTTTACAGGCTCTCACCAGATCTGGAGAACAACACTTCTCTTGTTTTAATTTTCATTGTATATATTCATTGTCTTTATGTACTGTGTTACACAAAGACATTTCCATACAAGGTCTAGGATTCACACATGAGAGAAACATGATATTTGTCTGATATTGGCTTGAGTTGCTTCATATGTTCACTATGTTCACCTCTATTTGCATACATTTTCTGTAAAGGATATAATTTTGTTTCCTAATGGACTGAAAAGTCCCCTTGTGTTCATGAATACATGCATGTGGGTGCACACATACACACATATCATAATTGTTTATCCATTCTTTGCTTACAGATGACTAAGTCAATTCTACAGCTTAGTGTAAATAATGATATGGTATATATTTATGTATAAATATATCTGATATATTGACTTGAATTCTTTTGGGTAAATACATAGGAATGGTATATCTGGATCATATGATACACCTACTGTTAATTTTTTTGAGATGCCTGCATTCTGATATCCATAGTTGCTGGACCAGTTTACATTCCCATCAGCACTATACAAGGGTTCCCTTTTATCCACATCCTCACCAGTTTTTTTAAAAACTCATTTCTTAAGGCATGATATAAGAGGATGTACTTCTACTTTATATGCTGATTTCTATTTCAAATTCTATGATTTCTATGTACTTTCTAAGAGAGATGGTGAACACCTCCCTTAGACTCATGAAATTGTCTATGAGACTCTTCTAGTACTACAGCTCTGCTCTAGGTTGAGAAACATCACTTACAGAATGCAAGAGAATTTTTTCTTCCATTAAAAAACAAAGTTGCTGGGCGGTGGTGGCACACGCCTTTAATCCCAGCACTCAGGAGGAAGAGCTAGGCGGATCTCTGTGAGTTAGAGGCCAGCCTGGGCTACCAAGTGAGTTCCAGGAAAGGCGCAAAGCTACACAGAGAAACCCTGTCTTGAAAAACAAAAAAAAAAAAACAAAAAAAAAAACAAAGTTATGTCCTTTATAGAAAATGTATGCAAATGAAGGTAAACATATGAAGCAAATCAAGCCAGTCTCAGACAAATATCATGTTTCTCTCATATATGAATCCTAGACCTTGTATGGAAATGTCTTTGTGTAACACAGTACATAAAGACAATGAATATATACAATGAAAATTAAAACAAGAGAAATGTTGTTCTCTAGATCTTGTGAGAGCCTGTAAAGTCAACAGACAAGAAATATGTGGTTAGGAGTGGGTATGATTATCTTACTGGCGAAGTAATTTTTATTATATTTTGTTTTCAATTACAAATGGGGAGGCAAGCTACCTGTATCTTTAAATACTGGATTTCAGTTGTAGATCATGAACCAAAAGGGAATTCCTGTTTCATTGGGCATTCTCTTGGAGATCCACCTCTACACTATCCATATTATTGGTTTGAGATACAATTTGTACTATGTTTAATCCAGTTCTCATATTTACATGAATTGTTTTAGTATCCTTTGCTCTCAATTTTTGAAATATATCAAAGAAAACATTGTTATATCCTAAGATGCCATGTTTTTTAAGATGCCATGTTTTATAACTCACAAACTTAATTATGAATATTCATTTTGTGAGAACTGGGTTAAATATGAAAATAGTAGGTGTGGTAGTTTAAATTAAAATGGCCTAATAGATCCACAGGGAGTGGCACTTGTAGGATGTATGGCTTTGTTGGAGTAGGTGTGGTCTTATTGAAGAAAGTGTGTCACTGAGGGAAGGCTTTGAGGTTTAAGATGATCAGGCCAGGCCAGTATCTCTCTCTTCTGCTGCATTCTGATCTGGATGTAGAACTCTTAGCTACTTCACCACCACCTTGTCTGCCTGCATGTCATCATGCTTCCCACCATGATGATAATGGACTAAACTTCTTAACTATAAGCCAGCCCCAATTAAATGTTTTCCTTTATAAGAGTTGCCATGGCTAGAGTGTCTCTTCAGAACAATAGAAACCCTAACTATGACAGTAAGATTTTGTTATTACTCTTTCTATGTTTTAGTCATGATATTAAAAGTAATTAGGATTCTTCATCAGATAAACCTAGAAATTCCTTTTAATGCACTAAAGTTATGTATTTGTGAGAAAGGACAGTGGTGATTGTATTTATGGTCCCATGCCTGAGTCTCATAGAATTTATATGTGGTTAACACATATTTGCAAAGACAGAAAGAAAGGGGGAGAAAGGAAGCACATGTACATATATTGGGAACCAGGAAACATAATACCCATTAGTAGACATCATCAGCCTGCATGAGGACGCCTCCCTTCCACCTCCAGCCAGTACTGCCCACTTCACCACTTAGTCAAGATGCAAATTCCTAGGAGACACAGATCATT
>CABHPQ010123672.1:0-15898 GCA_902168405.1 Peromyscus aztecus
GGGGGGGGGGGGGATGAGAACACAGTGAGAAGCAGCACAGGGGCGCGACAACAGGGAGACGCACAGACACGGCCCAGTGAAAGCAGACCTGGGAGGAAACAACAAAAGAAACAACAGAGAACGACCAGAAGCTGGGCCCGGTGGTGCAGAGCCACAAGCCTGGTTACCTGGGAGTTTGAGGCAGGAGGATCATTCACAGTTCAAGGCCAGTTGGGCAATTTAAGGAGACCATGTCTCAAAATAAAAACTTGAAAAGAGGGTTGAGATACAGCTTAGTGGTAGAGTACTTGTCAAGCATCCATGAGTCCATGGGCTCAACCCCATTGTTGCCAACAAAAGCGAAAGGAAGGAAAAAAAGGAGGAGGGGTGGGGACGATGAAGGGTGGAGTGCATGAGAGTGAATACGCAGCAAATGAGAGCTGAGGGAGCTGAGGGAGCTGAGGGAGCGCAGTGCTCAGTCCTGGAGTCGCTCAGCCCTGGAATGCTACCTGAGAGCAACTAGACGGCTCTGAGTTAGCCAAGTGACCTTGAACCGCACCTCCCTTTCAAAGATTTCAGAAAGTAAGCTCATCTTCTATAGAAATTTACAAGAAACTATCAAGATTAGTAAGGCAAGGGAAACAGTCTCTCCTGTTTTCCTCAGATACTACCAGGACACCCAGTGTAATCTACTGAACTGGCTGCGTATTCGTCTTTTCTCAACGTCACAGTGAAGGGACAGAGCAGCACTTATTTAAGGATGCACAAGCACAGCAACCCAGACACAGTCACGAGGGGGAGGGAGGGTTAGTTCCTAAAGCAGTAAGCTGGGCAAGAACCAATTTACTCAGGAGAGCCAAACTACCACCCAAACTGTCCACCCGGGAGGATCCCAGGAGAAAGTGAGAACTCCTCGCTTCAGATCCAGGATTGCTCAGGTTGTGCTGACTCCAGGCAGCAAAAAAGGCAGAAGGAGATAAAGAGGCGGGAACTCATTTAAGGTATACGGCGGGATTATTCTTTTAAGAGTCCCATAACCATGAATAAATACTAATGCATACCACGACGACGAAAGAAAATTCTCACTATAACCAAACCAAGAAAAAGAGCAAACACAAGGAGCAGATGCTCAAGAACTTGAATTAAGGTGCCTCTGAATGTTTTCTACAACAACAGTAATGGAATGGGGTCATCAACCTAAAAGAAAAGTGAAATTGTCCACTTTAATGTGCTATGACACCACCACAAGCAGAGCAGAGTAAAATATGTATTGTTTGGAAGTGTAAAACCAAAAATCTCTTTCAAACAGAACGAAAGAATGGGGAGTAAACACAAGGCTGAGGCTACAAACACAGAACTGGAGGCCTCAGCATACAGTGACCCAAAGGCCAAGAGGACAGCTCCGGAGATGTGCAGTCTGCTTCCAGACCCAGAGGAGAATGAGAAGAACTAACGCTGAGCACTCAGGTAGGAAAAACAAAGTCTGGATGTACATACAAACCTAGGCAACTATAAATAAGACTCAGGGAGCTGAGCAGGTGACTGCTGCAAGGACAGGACAAGCTGGGCTACATGGTGAACTCTATCTAGGATAGCCTGGGCTAGAGGGAGACTGTCTATAAACAAACT
The DNA here is from genome assembly GCA_902168405.1 of Peromyscus aztecus. Taxonomy (NCBI): domain Eukaryota; kingdom Metazoa; phylum Chordata; class Mammalia; order Rodentia; family Cricetidae; genus Peromyscus; species Peromyscus aztecus. The sequence goes on from CABHPQ010123672.1 coordinate 1,609, forward strand.
AACAAAAAAACCAGTCAAACAACAAAAAAGAAGTCCATCCTGAACTCAGGAAACCTAAAAGTTGTCTAACATGTTCTTTAACAAATGAGCAGTCCTAAGGCAATCAGACTAACTTAAATGAAAGTTACAGAGCAGTTTATAAAACAGAAAAGGAAGCTAAGTGCCTGCAATTCCAGGAAATGGGGAGGCTTACGCTGCATGACCACAAGCCAATGTCCATCTGGGCCACATAGGAAGGTTTCATCTCAAAAACACACTAAAGCAAACCATCTACACCACACCACACACACCAGCCAACAGAATGAAAGCTGGTGCAGAACTGGCTTCTGAGAAGCTTGCTTTCTATCAGACCTGTGAGAGAGGCTAAGCAAAGGAGTTTGTTTACCAGTGTGGAGAAGACAGAGCTATGGAACCGGATAGCTAGTTAGATACAATCGCTAATACTTTTCTTGTGTGAGTATTATTTATATTTAATAATCTACATATGTTCTTAAATGTTAGTATCTGGCAAAAACAAATTTTTAGAAAATACTTAAAAAAAAAAGAATAAAAATCACAACCTATCATTTCAATATATGTATTTCATAAAGAAAAAAACTACATATTTGACTCTGAATTTGTTTTTATTGTTTTAACATTTTGGATAGTCCATCTCTTTGATAGATTTCTAACTACTATAAAGTTATTAATTTCATCTTCAGATTAGTTTAATGGGCAATACTAAAAATATTCACACATATAACCACATGAATGAAGAAGTGTCTAAGCTGCTGTCAAGATAGAAAGCTGGTTTATATTAATGTGAACTTTAAGGGATTTCCCAATGTGGGTCAGTATTTCAAAGACATTTAAAGTAGCTATAGTTAATCAAATTATATTTCAGTGGTAATCGAGGTAGTAAATTTGTCAAAACTGCACGTAGATAAAGAAGTTTGAAAGGATAGTTTTCTGAGAAAATATTACTCATTTGTAAGCTTGCTGTGGTATTTTGAATGTAATTAAATGCGTCAGGGGTGTTCCTGAATGGAGGCCTATTAGAGAGGCCACCACGTGAAGCTGTGAAGTTGAAGCCTGGATTGCAGTGATGCAGAGATGCAGTCTGGAGTGTGTCCCGCTGATTTTCAGTCTGACTTTGGTCCAGTATTTCCTTGCTACTTTCCCTTCCCTGTGTTTTGGAACGGCAATGTATATCCTGAACCATTATATGTTGAAGTAGGTGATCTGCCTTTTGAGTTTGATTTCTACAGGTGATTAAGTTGAGAGATTGCATGAATCTCAGAAAAGACTTTGAACTTTGAAATTTAAAACACTATTGAGACTGTGATAGACTATGGGGACTTTTGAAGTTGGACTAAATACATTTTGCCTTATGATACTGTTACAAGCTTCTGGGGGCCAGGGAGTGGAGTGTGGTTGTTTCAATGTAATTGGGTATGGCCTTGTTGGAGGAAGTGTGTCACCATCAGGGCGGGTTTTGAGGCTTCCTAAGCTCAAGATACTGCTCAGTGTCTCAGTCGACTTACTGTTGCTTCCAACATGTAGAACTCTTAGCTACTTTCCCAGTACCATGTCTGCCTGCATGCTACCATGCTTCCTGCCATGATAATGGACTGAACCTCTGAACTGTAAGCTGCCACCTCAAATTAAATGCTTTCCTTTATTCCTTTAAAATTTGCCATGGTCATGGTATCTCTTCATGGAAACAGAAACCCTAACTAAGACACTTGCCTAAAAGATAAAAATTTCATGACAAAGAATTTCATCAATGATGATCTCAAGTATTTTAAATGTACTTTTAATTTTTTTTTTTTGAGACAGAGGTTCTCTGTGTTAACAGTCCTGACTGTCCTGGAACTTGCTTTGTAGACCAGGCTGGGCTCAAACTCACAGAGATCCACCTGCCTCTGCCTCCCAAGTGCTGGGATTAAAGGCGTGCGCCACCACCTTTAAGTAAATGACATTCCTGGTAGGACTTTGTACTGCAGAAAATCAATCATCTTACTACCCTATGGTCATCTTTATGATTACTTCCTGTGACTCTACTACTACTACTGAAGATGTCTTGTGGAAAATACAGCAAACACTGCAAAAACACTATTCAGCGTTTTCATATCCCCTTCATCCCTTCTCAGGTGATTCCTAACCTGCTATCACAAAGGTCAAATAAACTATATATCCACACTAGCTTCTACATGCCAAAAGTAAATTTCTACATGTCACAATAAGGAATTGCATATACCTATCCCTTGGCATTTGTGGGGAACTGGTTCTAGAAGGCCCCCACTCCTCAGGGATACCAAATTCCTCAGACTCTAAGTCTTCTACAAAATAGTGCAGTATTTACTTATGAAGGATGTACGTGAACGCATGTAACTTAAACCATGTCTAAATAAGATACCTAATACAATGTGAATACTCTTAAGTTGTTATTATATTATTGAGGGAATAGTGGTAAGAGCATACTACCAACTCTTTAATTGCATGATACTTTGTTTCCCTAACGCTTTTCTGCTCTATTGCTTCCAATGAATGTTCCCCCATTTCTAAGTTGTCACCTATAGTTCAGCTTTATTGAACTCCACAGTAACTTAAACCCAAATTAAACAATCGTTCTATGATTACCAAACTAGATGTTACTTTGTATTTCTGACTTTCTCAAAAGCATCTCAAGAGTGTTATGACCTACAACTCTCCCTCAATAGTAGTGATACTACATAGTTACTTCCTTCTGTCTTCAGCTGTACCATTGATTTTGGGTTTTATTTTGAGACAAGGTCTCACTATGCAGGTCTGGCTGACCCAGATCTCAAGAGATCTGCCTGCCTCTGCCACTGGAGTGCTGGGATTAAAGACATGTGCCATTACACCTGGCATCTTTAACGTTTTCCCGTTTCCCTTCTTCTCCTGCCCTACAGGTTGTCTTGGAACCAGTAATGTGTTCTTTTCCATGATGTTTCTTTCCAAAGACTTTTACTTTTATGTCTTCAAATACAAACCCAATATGAATGTGCTCCACACAATATCTGTATCTCCAGCCTGAGAGTTTGTGCTCCTGAAATTATGTGAATTTAAGGGTACCCTAAACTGATTATGTACTTTACTTCAAAGTCAAGTGCTATCAATACTCTCCCTTAAGAAATCTTTATACCAGACATCCCTACATCCGCCAAAAGACTTTCAAAGGTATGCTAGCAGTTAGGAATCTAGTTTAAAGGTCAAGTGCTTGCCTAGCTAGCGTAAGACATTAAGGCCAGTCCTATACAGGGTTAAGGGGTGTGTCGTCAAAGGCATGCTCTGTTCTTGAGGAACATCATTAGCCCAGAATTTACCATAGTGCCTAGTAAACAGTATCATTCCACTGTAATAAAAAAGCAACCAATTTGTACCAAAACTACCACTCTAGTCACTCAAGCTCTCCAAGTTAGGTCAGTACTTGAGTATCCTCTCTCCATGTTCACAATCTGCCAACCTTATCACTGTTTTCACCTATCTCTTCCTGTTTACTACCAAAGAAGCCACCTAGTCTATGCTCATCTGAACAGTATTACTAACTATGTTCTTTTCTCTCACTCAGCCACTATCTGCCTTATGGACATCTGGGCAACATTCATTTTTTTTTTTTTTTTTTTAGTTATCATTTTCACTGACCAAAACCAGTTCTACGATGTCAGAAATAACTCTTGATCCAATATAGCCTAAGTACTCTTGCATTTATCCAGGTCTAGGCTTTGTTCTGAATGTCTCCTGTTTGAAATGACCTTCACGGCAGTGTAGTTTCTCAGAATAAACTCACTCCCATTTTCCTCAAGTACTCTGATCCTATGACATTCTTGTTTGTTTTTTCAGAAAGGGCCTGCTACAGAAGCCTAAGCTTGCCCTGAATCCATGAACTACTGTCTCAACTCCATTTGGCATTCCTCAAAATATTCATTTCTTTGATGTTCTAAAGGCATACTTTATTTGTATTAGTCACTGACAGTTTAAACTTTCTATGACACTCACCTCTTTTTATTTATCGTCTTTCTCTTCAACTACACTGTGAACATGCTATGGGCAGAATTTCTTCTAATAATTCTTTGTATTCCAAGCAATCAGCATAGTATTTGTTCATTATGCTCTTAGTATGTTATAGTTCAAAACTAACTAGATATATATAAAAATCAATAATCTTTCCAGAACATCTACATTAAAAAATATTCTATCTTATCCAGTGGTATTTTCTACATCTACTTTAACTCTGACTGTTCCCACCCACAGCTGTCTCATTACCATAGGGGATCCCGAGGCGCTCCTGCTCTTTTCTGTAGCCTTCCAGTGCAGCAGCCCATCTCGTCACTTGTTCCGAGGTTTCATCCGAAATCGTTGTGATGTGCTTGGTGCCGTCAAGAGTTATCACTTGGGCTTCTTCAACGAGATGTGCTTCTGCTTCTGCATGGTGGGCATCTGGATCAATGACCACTTCAACCGTTTCCGCAGTTTTAACAATTTCAAGAATGTTTAGCTTTGGCTCAATTCCTAACAGTAGATAAAACAAAAATACAAATTTAAATAAAAACCACAAGACACAAAGAGCTAAAAGTAAAGTTTATTTTTCCAAATGAGAAAAAAAAAATGTCCTTGAAATAATGAAAAAACTGAACAGCTCTTTATTTCTAAGTAAGCACAATTCCACAGCAACAGTGCCGTCCGTGTCAGTGTTAATCTTCTGACTTTGGCGGCAGTCATGTGATCACACAGCAGACTGCTTGAGCACTGCTTCACTGCAGTGCTGAGGATCCAACACAGGGCCTCACACCTAAGAGGGAAGAACTCCAGCACCGAGCTGCACCCTAGTCTAGGACCCTTGGTTTTAAGGAAACAGACACTGATAATATATTTAGAGATAGAAAATAATCATGTCTGCAATTTATCCTGAAATAATTGAAAAATAAAAATGTATGCTTGAAGAAAAAAAAAGTAAAGTCAAATGTAATAAAATTTAACACCTATGTAGAGAATATCTAAAAATTCTTTAACCTAGCATTCTAAATTTTAGCAGTAATTCACACCTGAGCACACTAACTTGATAAACATTACCTACATATACCACATGGGGAAAAAAAAATGCCACTTCTTACAACAGTAATATAAAAAAAGATGAAGGTATTGATATAATGATATGATATTGATATAAAAAAAACCCAGAAACTAGACAGTGCATGAGTAGCTACACATTCTTCAAGATTTTACAAACCTAAGAAAATTGAAATGAGACTCTGTTCTTTCTCTCTTAAACAGGATCACATGAAGCCCAGAGTAGCTATCCCTGTGTTTGCCTTCCAAGTGCCAGGATTACAAACCACTGTACTTGGCTCTGTCTGCCTTCTTTTTACTTTAGTGTGTGTGTGTGTGTGTGTGTGTACATGTGTACGCATGCACATGAAAGTCAGATTTGATGTGGGGGCATCTCCTCAATCGCTCTCCGTCTTATTTTTTTGGGTCAGGATGTTTCACTGAGTCTGAGTGCCACCAATTCATTTTGACTGGAAAGTCAGCAAGTCCCAAGGATTTTCCTTTCTCTGCTCCCCACACTGGCATTATGTCCACTGTGTCCAACTTTTGCGCAGTGCTGGGATCTGAACTCAGGTCTTTACGCTCACTCCCAGCACTTTACAGACTGAGCCATCTCCTCAGCCCTTGTCTTCCATCCTAAACATCTGCTGACTTTGTTCAATTCAATTCACATCAATTAACCCACATCCTAAACACATTCAGGCCCTATATCCTTAAAAACTGTAGTTCCTGTAGAAAGGATAGAAATAAAGTTGAGGTAAGTGATTTATCTATGGAGATTTAGCAGGCAAAAACTTAAAGCTATTTCAGAAATCAGAATCACGTTTAGAAATTATACCCTAAGAACAATGGTAAACAACTGTACATAAGATATAGTATTTATTAAAAATAAACTAAATTGTTAAGGGCAGGAGTGGGGGTGAATATGATAAAAATAAAATTCTCAAAGAATAAAAATGTTAGAAGAAATAGTTCCTTATGATGTGATTCTGCTATTTATATAGTTCAATATATACCACTATCTCACTTAGGTGAAATGTGCTACACTCTCAGTTTTACCCTGAAGATGTACTTAGTGAACAAAAGCACAAGTCTAGAACCACTCCAGGCATCTGGACGTTCGTCTCAAACACCTTCAGCAGACAGATTTCAGCTATCTTAGGGGACAAACATGAACTCGATTTTTAAGTATCTGCCAATGGAAGTAACTTACCTTGGTAGGAAATTACCTGTACACTAAGCTGTACAGTTCCATCTGTTTTCACTCCTTGGTCAAACAAGCTTCGTTCTGGATCCAACTAAACAGACAAGAGTAAGTAAGATTATTTTAGCTCAATCCTTAGCTAAGTTACTGTGTGTGGTTTAGTATAAACCAGTGTACCAAACAGAATTTCTGAGCATACTAATAATTTATAAGAATGTATTTAATTATAAAGCTGTCATACTATTTATTTGCTAAAACTAGAAATATTTTCACCACTGAGGAAGTACTGGAGGACAGCAGAAACCCACCACATTAATTTTTCTATTTTGGTGGTGCTGAGGACTAGTCAGGGCCTCATGTGTACCAGGCAGACAACCTGCAACCATTCCCTGCTGCTGCAAAGTTATTTTAAGTGGCAGCTTTCTATGGGAGCTCTGTAATCTCAGCTGGGATCTTAAATAACACCAACAGGCAATTCTTCATTCTGCAAATGCATTTAAAGGACAAGATAATCCAATGTTTATCAGACAAGGAAAGATGTTAATTAGCGGCTGACAATTTATCTAAGTTTACTAACATATTCATGCCATATCTCCCTTGTAACTAATGCCACATATTAAAACTTAGGATTCACGCTAAAGCCTCTAATCACAGAGTTAATAAAATTAAAGGATTCATGACTCAACTATTGGATCTACTTTTGTCATAATTCCATATCCTTGGAACACTGGTGCTCTTTTCTCTTCATATATCCTTCTAGTGAATGCATTTCTTACCATGGCTTACTAATGAAATAAAAACAATCCTGACCTCTGATACTGTATCACTAGCTTGGAACAGGCTTCCATCACAAGTACATTGTATCTAGATGTGTCTGCACATTTCAACACACAAATCCTCCTGTCACTCTTATAACCAAGAATTCAGTAAAGGTACAATCACAATTTCAACTACTTACAATGTCTTATACATAAAACCTATAGTATTAAGTGGACTTTATATCCGACTTGAACAGAAACAAAAACTCTATCAACACATTGGATTGACTAAATGTGGCAGCTTCTACTCCTTAATGTAAGTCTTTGCTTGGCATTTAAACATTCTCTGAACATCAAGCCTTTCCTCCAGGTCGAGAGGACACTAGCATTACCCATTGAAAAGTTAGATCTCAGACCCTGAATACGACAGCATACTAAGACTAGGACATATAAGGACAAGGCTCCAGCATGGTTGAACGTGTAACATATTCTTCAAAGAAGTACAACTCAGTGATTGCTCCAGCTGCTTTCAAGTTGGCATTTATCTGACGATGCCAAGGCATTCCCAGAAGAAGCAGCAGGTACTAATGTCAAATACATGTTTGCACTGACATGGGAAACAGAAGCTGCCATGCTCACCACATTCTTTGTTCAGCTGAGAGGTGCTAAGAGGGATGTGAAATGCCCATATATCCAAGCATAGCTCTCAAGTTAATGATATCATGATCTACACATACTTCCATTTATCCAGAAAACGCTTACTAATAAACTATGATAGAATAGGTACTTTGTAAGCCATATTTCATTACAAGGCCAGGTATTCTATCTATCATTGCAGAATAGAAATAATAACATAGTGGGTTTTGATGACTGATACAATTAAATGGGATCCTTTGGAAGTATTTTGCAAGTGTTTAACTCAATGTGCTCTATCCTTATAGCTCTAGCTCACCACTTTTAGTGACTATTTTGAATCCTGCATTAATGTATTGAATATTCTGTTTTTTTTTTTTAAAATTGAATGCTGGGTGTGGTGCACACCTTTTTTTTTATCACTTTTTTTTAAATTTATTATGTATACAGTATTCTGCCTACACACCAGAAGAGGACACCAGATCAAATTACAGATGGTTGTGAGCCACCATGTGGTTGCTGGGAATTGAACTCAGGACCTCGGGAAGAGTTGCCAGTGCTCTTAACCTCTGAGCCATCTCTCCAGCCCGAATATTCTGTTTTAAAAGATTTACTTTTAGGATCTTTATAAATATACTATTACGCAGGTGACCATTATGTAGGAACAATTCTTTGAAGTAGAATTGTTGGGCACTTTACACTTCTAATAAGATACTGAATATCAACTGCTTTCAAAATACCTTATTAATTTATCTTCTCACTACTAAGAAGAAAATTCAACATTTTGTTTTAAGTAGATACAACCATAGTCTCTAATTTTAGAAGGCAATATCCAATCACCATTAACATTTATTATATGTATATTAAAGGAAAAAGACTTAAAATATGGTTAATAGCAACTAATGCATATTTAAATTTACTTTATAACAGAATATTATTTAATAGTAACTGCAGAGGACTCATTTTTAAAATACTAAGGCAAAGTTCTGTAATATATGGAAAAATGGTATCGCAAGACAGGCATGAAGATTACAGACAGTAAAGAATAAAGCAGCCGGGCGGTGGTGGCGCACGCCTTTAATCCCTGTGCTCGGGAGGCAGAGGCAGGCGGATCTCTGTGAATTCGAGGCCAACCTGGGCTATAGAGTGAGTTCCAGGAAAGGCGGAAAGCTACACAGAGAAACTGTCTCGAAAAACCAAAAAAAAAAAAAAAGTAAAGTCATGGAAAACTACTTCAGCAATCTTACTCAGGTTACTACTTCTTATATATTAAAGTAGTATCACCTAGAAAAAAAGGTAAACTAAGTCTGTGAGGATGCTTCAAACATACTATATATACTACTACAATGGGAAATATTTCCAATTTACTGCCAGAGAAAATGCAAAGGCAATACAAACCATTCCGTCAATGGCCCTCATTCTAAAGGTGAGAAAACTCATATTAAGTAAGTTAAGTCAGCCAACACAAACTTCTTCAGTCTCACTTTTTTTTTTAAAGATTCATTTATTTATTATATATACAGTGTTGTTTGCATGTGTTTCTGCAGGCCAGAAGAGGGAGCCAGATGTCATTACAGATGTTGTGAGCCACCATGTGGTTGCTGGGAATTGAACTCAGGACCTCTGGAAGAACAGCCAGTGCTCTTAACCTCTGAGCCACTCTCCAGTCCCAGTCTCACTTCTTAATGCTTCCCACAACTCTATCGTTAATTTGACTTTCATATTCATGAAAGTAAAAAGGAACGAGTGACTTATTATTCACGCAATTCAATTTTATTACTCAATCTTTAAGTTTTAGATACAGGAAATTTGCTGAAAGGATTTTCATTTCTAAGTGCTCAAATTTTATATCAGATCTATTTATAGATATTTACAGAGATAAACCTTACCTGAATATCTTGCAGGCAAATTTCATGAGCATCCAAAGAACACTGCAGTCTTGGTTCTAGGAGTTTCTTTAAATTGCCTATTGGTTCATTGATGTCTATTGCCTGGCTTACACATTCAGCTGGGGTGTAGGTCTGTTCCACAATGCTAAATGTTAATGGAGATAAAGGTTAATAATCACATGTTATCCTGATATAAAGATAACACTATGCTCAAAACAAAATACCAAAAACATACATGGTCTTTGAAACTTTCCTTTCCTTCTATGTTCTGCACTAATTTCTTCTTTGATGCTGTTAGACTCATTGACTAATGTTGTCAATATGAATGCTAAATCTCACAGTTAATTTGAAACTTAAAACACTCTTAAAAACATGCTTAGTTATGTATATAAATGCATGCACCAGTACATAAATAAGTGCTGGATGTATACTATATAAGGGGAAATGTGTGCCTTTATATTACCTCTCAAGTTATTTTCAAGAATTTAAGGCCCAGAACCATGGTAATACACTGTGTTCTTTAAAATCTGTAAAACTTGTTGAGATTTTGGCACAAGCCTGTAATCATAGCACTTGGGAAACAGACACAGGAGCATCAGTTCAAGGTCATCCTCCATCCTTGGTTCCATAGAGAAATATAAACAAGCCTGGGCTATATGAGCCCCTATCTCAAAACTCAAAACAAAACAAAAATCAAAACCAAAATTTTGTACATCATTTCTACTAATCAATTTCCTTACCAATATAATCTAGTAAATATAAATTGATACGGCATAACAATATAAATACTTCCGATCTAATTTGAATACGAACCAATTATTAGGTTTTTGAGAGGTTTATCTGAATAGTCTTGGCTGTCCTGGAACTCACTACATAGACCAAGCTGGCCTGGAATTCAGAAACCTACCTGCCTCTGTCTCCTGAGTGCTGGGAGTAAAGGCTTGCACCATCACTGCCTGGTTATATTGCCCCTTAAAACTTACTTAGAGCTCTTTTGCACTGTTATTTCACGATTCAAATAGGTTAAAAGCCTTGATAAGTAACTGTACATATCTCTTGTAAATGCTTACAGGGGGGCAAAGAGAAGACTGAGGAAATTGCATTTACTAAATTAAGTTTCAAACACATTTAAACTTTATATATGACTTAAATCTCTTCATAGTTATTAAAATAAGTATGAAGTGGGAGTCAGTGAGATACCTCAGTGGTGGTGGTGGGGCGCGCATGGGGACGGATGGACATGAATTGGTTCTGAGTACCTACATCATGTGGCTCACACTCATCTAAAACTCCAGCTGCATGGTGATCTGATGCTTTTGCCTCTGCTAGTACCTAAACTCACCTGCATATACTCACACTCAAGACACATACTGAAATACACACAATTAAAAATAAAATTTTCTAATAAAATAAAACATGAGTGAGTGGCTAGGGAAATGGCTCAGTAGGGTAGCACTTGCTGTACATGCTGAGGATCAAGAGTTTGGGTCCTCGGAACCCAGGCAAAGGCAGGTGCAGTAGGACACATCTCACCAGTGCTCCTACAGTAAGATGGGAGACAAGGCAGCAAAAATCCCAGGCTCACAGGCCAGCTGGGTTGGCCTATGCAGTGGTAAACACTTTGAGATCTGTCTAAACAAGCTGGATAGTGAGGATGAACACCTGACACTGACCTCTGACCTCCACATGCATGCTATGGCATACAGGCATCCACATTCAACACACACAAACATGTATAAGTGTATGAGTGTGCACACATACACAATGTCATTTTATTTTTACATAGTTTCCAAGTATAATGATAAATATATATATATAGTGAATATATACAACACATTTCTTAAAGTATTTAAAATTTATAAAACAGAACCACTCATGATTAAAAACAATATTATTTTAAAATAATAGTGTATTATTATTCTTGGTTAATATAAAGAATGTTTTGGTTTTTTTTGAAAGTGAGCACTTTCAGCATATTTTTTGGCTATTAAGCACTGACGCCTATCCTTTTTAGTAATAATGATTTTTAAAAGATCCAAATGCTACCTTAGATCAGATTCTAAAATTTCACTTCTATGAATAATATTAAGTAAGATTTTCGAAGTTTCTTGTTGCAAAGTTATAAACCTTGGGAAATCTAAAAATCTTAATCAGTAGTTTCTTTTGAAGGAATGTTGGTGATCTCACATTACTGTTTCTCAATTCCTGCAACATAACAAACTGTGGCCTCCTTTACACTGAGCCACATGTTAACAGCTAATCTCCCATCCAGACACCTGCAAAGGGCCCGTGATGAACACTTTAGGCTCTACAGAGCTTTTAGGAGTATTTGTGTGCATAAAAATAAATAGATATGCTAGACTCCAGTTCTGCAGCTCCTTCCCAACCTGAAGAAGGGTTGAGCTGTGTGACCAAATGCTACAAGGTTTCTTAGGCTGAGTTACTGAAAGGCACCATGGCTTCTCCCTTGGCACCTTCTCAGACTAACTGAAATGCCCTAGAGAAAGGCTCACTGGACACACTGAGGTTCCCTGCCAACAAGATCAAGAGTGATCTTTGGGGCAGATACTATAGCTCCAGACTACTCTTAGGTGACTGGAGACCATACTGACAACTCAACTAGAAGCTCTAAAAGTACTCAGGTCAAAACCTCCCAGCTAAGCTGACCCCAGGCATTCTATTCTTGTGCTGCAGAAAAGAACAAACAATCCAAAGCTCTCTTTAGCACTGAAGTTTAAATTTTAGCTGTCTTCTTAACTCAGCATCCTCCAGATCTAAGTCATCCCACCCTGTCTTTTGCTACTCTGTACAAGTCCCCCATGACCTTTCAGTCCCATTAGCTTCAGTATTTTAGCTTGTCTCCTGCTTTACAGTACAAAAGCACCTTAGCTACTATCTCCACAACCTCCTTACTGACTTTTTCCAAATCTGTTTCTATCAGAATCTCTCCCTTGATTCTGAATTCATCACCACCCCCTTTCAAGTAAGACTCCATCATCATTCCAAGAAGCAACACTTTTACTGTTATGCTCAGTACTGTGGACACAGGTGTTCTTCAACTTTTATAAGGACATTTGAAACTGTCTTATTTTACTCATTTTATTCCTGACAGTTACTAATATACAGCAGCTATTCATAAATAACTATTGTTAAATTCAGGTTGAATTAAACTGTCTTTGAAATAAAAGTGATCAGCACTTAGTAAATAAAAAAAAAAATAAATGAAATGCCTTTTAGATAGGGGTGGGGACAGGCTATTATAACTATGTGCCCATTACTACTGCTTATATTTCTGAAATGCCTCTCTCTCTGAGCTACAGACCTATTAAGTCAGGGGTGAGGGGTGGGGGACAAAACTAAACACATTGGCCTGGTCCTTGACTGTAACCTGGAATACCAGTAACAGTAAAAACTGATCAACTCAGAACCGCCAACCTTTCTTCTGTGCACTCTGGCTTCTCAGTTCCATCAATCTCAATCTCTATCAGCTCTTCTGCTTCTCTCTTAGTCATGGCTGAAGTCTTTCAATGTTCAGTCCTGGAAGAGTTCAATGTCAAGATTTTTAAATATCATCTGTATAAGCAAAAATGATATGCAAGAAAAAGACCCAATCTGAATTAAAGCTGAGGGAGAAGAGGTGCTCTTTATATATGTGAAAGCTCATATACCACATTTATAAACTAGTTTTTGTTTAAATTGTCATTTATTAGCCTGATATGGTGATTCCATTCCTTTATTTATTGGAACTTGTTGGCCTAGTCTAAGTAAGTTAATTCAAGACACTACAAAAACAAATCAAAGTTGGAGCAACTATATTAAAGCAACTTGGATTCAAACCTGAAGCTTAACATAGAGATTGATTACAACTGTCTAGCTAAATATCTGGTCTGATTACATAAAGATTAAAAAAGCTGGGACAAACTCCCAAAGTTGGCAAAGCTTAGCACAGAAACAGGAAATTCATACCAAAGCAAACTAAAATAATTCAGGGTATGAAGAAATGCACAAGCTGGGCATTGGTGGGCACGCCTTTAATCCCAGCACTCGGGAGGCAGAGGCAGGCAGATCTCTGTGAGTTCGAGTCCAGCCTGGTCTCCAAAGCGAGTTCCAGGAAAGGCACAAAGCTACACAGAGAAACCCTGTCTCGAAAAAACCAAAAAAAGAAAAAAGAAAAAAAAGAAATGCACACGTACAAATCATTCCAAAACGAAATTCACTCACATCGTATTGCGCATTTCCTAGAAAATGCAATCACCACTAGGAAAAAAGACAGCATGTACATCTGTGTTGTGTGTGTAAAGAGCAAAAACCAAAATCTGATTAAAAGTTAAAAACTGAAGACCCTTCTTCAGGTGAAGGGCATACAAGTTTTCAAAGCTACCATTTTTCTTTTCAGTCCTGTAGATTTAAGGTTTTTTTAGTTGTCAGAAGACTCCCGTGAACCGTGTTAATTCAGTACTTGGCCTCTATCTGCTCTCCTGACTCTTCCAACTTAACATCTCAGTACTTAATTCAGTACTTCATGACCATGTACCCAAGATACACTTCTGCACTTGCAGTACAGGTAAAAATGGACTTCAGTCCACTTGGCGCCCGGGTCTGCCTACAAATAAGAAGAAAAAAAAAAAGCACTAAAGTGGTGGCCAGTATGTTGTGGCGTTAAAGACGACTGTGTGGTATCTAAGAACGTGACGATGGTGAATCTGTTGCAATCATTTCCTCTTGCCGGCACTCTGCCCTATCATTAGTCCAAA
>CABHPQ010123673.1:0-14998 GCA_902168405.1 Peromyscus aztecus
GCTTTTGCCTTTTCTTTGCTTTAGCTGACACCATTATTTATTTTAGAGCTTTTCTTTCCACTGCAGAACCATACATGTACACACACATACAGATGCACACTCTCTCTTAGTTGTAGATGAAGTTTTCTTTGGGCTGCCAACTCACAAAAAAATGACATGGAGACATTATTAGTTATGAGAGTTCGGCCTATAGCTTAGGCTTGTTCCACTAGCTCTTATAATGTAAATCAACCGATTTCTATTCATCTTTGTGTTACCACATGATTTGTGGCTTTTACCTCTCCTCCTGCATGTCCTGCTCTGCATCCAGCTTGCAACTCCTCCTTTCTTCTTCCTAGAGCTCTCTGTCCCCAGAAGTCCTGCCTAACCTCTTCCTTCCTAGCTAATGGCCATTCAGCTCTTTATTAAACCCATCACAGTGACACATCTTCACACAATGTAAATGAATCTTCCACACTTAGTCAGTGATTACTCATTGTGTGTAATTGAGTCCACCTTGCTTATTCACTGAGTTCTGCAGTCACCTTAGTCCCATGCAGACAGGCTCCACATTCCTTCCTGAAAGTGCATGCACAGTATTCTCTGAATTCTCATTCTCCGAGCGATTGAGTGATAGGACTTAAATATACAGATTTGGGAATGGACACAGCTCAAAATAGGGTTGCATCGACCTATGGATCAATTTTGAGAGGATTGGCATCATGACAATACTAAACCTTCTAATACAAGAGTGGGAAAGTCCTGGCATCTGTGTAAATCTCACTTGACATCTGTGGAGAGAGGAATACCAATGCGTAACTGGCTCGTCCTTTTTCCTCTTTTTATTTATCCTGGGACTATCATGAGAGCTGGTTGTTAGACCACGAGGTAATCCACTCACCTGTCCCTTTTGCACACAGTCAAGTGTTTCTCCACCCTGTTATGGTGCAGCCAGTGGCCCTTGCTAGGATTCTGTGATATTTTACATTCCAGATGCCAAGTCTCTCTCTCTCTCTCTCTCTGTCTCTCTCTCTCTCTCTCTCTCTCTCTCTCTCTGTGTGTGTGTGTGTGTGTAGTTTTTATCTGCATGCACCTGTTCATGGTGGTCTGGAAAAAGGAGGCATATTAAAAGTTCCTTTTCTTGTTGCTGCAACCTGACCAAAAGCGACTTGAAGAAGGGAGAGTTTGTTCTGGCTTATAGTTAAAGAAGAAATCTGCCTTCCATGGTGGCTAGAGGGGAAGTCAGCTGTTCATACGACATCCTGTCAGGAAGCAGACAATGAAATGGGAGTAGTGAGGCTAGGCTACAACCTCAAGGCCCCCACTATGAACCACCTTCTCCAGCAAGGCTCCACCTTGTAAAGTTTCTGTAACTCTCCCAAACAACACCTCTAGCTCCGACACCCAAGCCTGTAGGGGCTATTTCACAAATAGACCACAGCAGGAGGCTTTGGTAAGTGAGCAAAGGTCTCCAAAGAGGCTCTAGCACATGAGATTGGCACTGAGAGCCACAGTAGTGTAAGTATCTGTGCCTTTCTTGGCAACATCGAGTTTTGAGAAACATTCACTTTGTGAGTTGGGCATCTCCCCGAAGTAGTCGGGGAGGCCATAGGAGCCCATGCACAGGAAAGACACTTGTCTGCTGACAGCTGAGTTGGACTCACCTGGATCTGTTGATACCATGTGAGGTTCATCCTGCAGGCTCTGAGCTGTGCCTTGCCTCCTCCTGAGTAAATGGACAGGTGGCAAGCTTCAAGGGGTACCTGACAGACACCAGAGGCAGAGC
This sequence comes from Peromyscus aztecus, assembly GCA_902168405.1. NCBI lineage: Eukaryota > Metazoa > Chordata > Mammalia > Rodentia > Cricetidae > Peromyscus > Peromyscus aztecus. The sequence continues at coordinate 1,766 of CABHPQ010123673.1, forward strand.
TAAGATGGTGGTGATTGGGCCTCCCAGATAATGACGGACTCTTGGCGCTTGTGTGACTAGAGAACTCTGTGCAATGTGTGGAGCTATCTCTGCATTTCAGGAGGAAATGGATGAGACCAAGGTCACAATGTGGCATGGGAGACAGTGTCACACACACTTTCCTGGCACATCACACTGTGAGATCATGAAGCCAGCAAGGTTCTCATAGCCCTGTGATTCCTGGGCAAGTCAGAACCATAACACAGCTAGCCATCATATACACAGGTTTCCCATCCATGGATTCAACCAACTGTGCATAGAAAATATATGAAAAAACTTTCATCATATGTGTGTGTGTGTGTGTGTGTGTGTGTGTGTGTTTCTCAACCTGTGGGCCACAACCCCTTTGGATGGCCAAACCACCCTTTCACAAGGGTCACATATCAAATATTCTGCCTATCAGATATTTACATTATGGTTCATAAGAGTAGCAAAATTGCCGGGCGGTGGTGGCGCACGCCTTTAATCCCAGCACTCGGGAGGCAGAGGCAGGCGGATCTCTGTAAGTTCGAGGCCAGCCTGGTCTCCCAAGCGAGTTCCAGGAAAGGCGCAAAGCTACACAGAGAAACCCTGTCTCGAAAAAAAAAAAAAAAAAAAAAAAAAAAGAAGAAAAAAAAAAAAAAAGAGTAGCAAAATTACAGTTATGAAGTAGTAATGAAAATAATGGTTGGGGGTCACCACAACATGAAGAACCACTTGAGAACCACTGATATAGACTGTCTTATCATTATTTCTTAAACAGCATAACTAGTTACCTGTATTTATATTGTATTAGATATTGTAAGTAATGTAGAGATGAATGATGGGGGATGTATGTAGGACCTCAGCAAATTGAATGCTGTTTTGTTTTAATTTATTTTATGTGTTATACTGGCTTACATAAGGCTCTCCATGCAAGCATTTAAGTGTATGTTGATCATATTTCCCCCTCTCCCACTGTCACCACTTTACATGGAGGACTTGAGGATCAGCAGATTCTGGAAATGGCAGTGGACTGTTCCTAAACCAGTCTTCCATAGACACTGAGGGATGATGAAGCTCTGACACTCTGACAAGACCAAGAGACCCAAGCTTTGTAGAACACGACACTGTGAAGAAATGGGACTTGACAGTCACCCAATTCTATATCCTGAGATCACAGCTTGGTTTCATTAAAGCCAATGCTGCATGTTACCACAACAATGTAGAGTAAGATGGTCATGTGACCTTGTGTCCTCTCTGCTCTGGCTGGCCATCTTGTTCTCTGCATGTCATAGTACTGCAATGCCCTGCCCTTACACATTCATGTGGATGCAGAGCTTGTGCCGTTTAGATTCCTTGCCTGCCTCTCATCTGCTGAGTCCAGATGTTTGGAAACACCACTGACACAAACATCTGAAGGAGTTCCTGTGACAGACATCCTTGTGCTATGAAGTGAGGGAAGAGGACATTCTTTCTTCACTTTTGTTCCTCTCAACACTTAGTAGGGCTTTGCTGGAGGCAAATAGGCAATGACTATTTGGTGGGGATGGGATGGAGTCAAAGGAATCAGATGACTTTGAGGGACTGAATATGACAAGCATGTGACACTGGTTCTTTTTTCTGTCTCTAGTGTGATATTTGAGAAGTTGAGCCTGGGTGCTTGGTGGTCTTGGACAAGGGCATAATGACTGAGAAATAAGCCAGCTTTCAGTACTAGGTCAGATATACTCTGGTTCCAGAGTCTGGACTGCTAACCAACATGGTCAGTTCCTCTCTGACCTGCTCTCCTTAGTTTGTACCTGTCTGGCCAGCATGGTCAGGAACACAGGTAGGGGTGGGTTCTTAGAACTGGGATGTGTTTTCCTGTCCATCTTTGCTCATACATATCCGTTCTTTGACAGACCCTGAGAGCCAGTGGTCAGTTGAGCTGAGTGGCAGTCTGTCCCTGTAGACATCTGAGGTCCCAGTCAGAGCTAGAGAGACACAAATGAAAACTAGTTGGAGACAAAAATAGGGAGTAGCATGAGATAGGATGTGGCTAATTGTGTTGCCATCATTTTGCTTAATTAAATGAGACTCCCAGGGATGCGCAGCCGTAATTACTCTTTTGGCATGTGCCCCTTTTCTCCTGCTAATTTGCTTCTGGAATCCACCTCCTCTAGTCCTGGCTGGCTGTTTCTGAATCTGCATCTCTTCATCTTGCTGGTTTGCTCACAAACTACCCTGGTTTGGAGCACAGAAAATTGTCTCTTGGACATGTGAGGTCTAGAGCAGATGGGAGCCATTAGAGAGTGAACCCAGAGCTTTAGTCTCAAGTCTCAGCTTATTCACACCACATAAGAATGAATCCATGGACACATATGTTCAGATCAGTGATTCACAAACCCTAAAGGTAGAAACCACCCACCCATCCACCAATAGATAAGCAGATGAATATGGCATTAGACATGTCTGTGCAATGGAGTATTACAATAGCTGAAATTGGAGCCCTGACACTTGCTGCAATGTGTATGAATGCTAAGTGAAAAAGGCCAGATTCAAAAGTCACATAGTGAATGATTGCATTTCTTAGAATCTTCAGAATTGGTAAATTCATAGAGCTGGAAGCATGTTGGTGGTTGCCAGAGGCTTAGTGTAGAAGGGAGTGGGGAGCAATTGCTCTATTGATGTACATCACCTTAGTCCCCTTTGTGAGGATGTAACTGTATAAATAATAAAGTCTCATTTGCTTTATGATTCTGGTAGCTGTAAAGTCCCAACAATAAGGGACTGGTGTTGGTAGGGAAGGGAGCAAAGAGCAGGGAGGGTCCTTGTATGTTCTTTGATCTGCTCTTGTGCAAACTCATCCCATCTGTGACTGCAGCATTAATCCACCCCAAGGACAGTGCTTCTGTGACTTAATTACCTTCTTTAAAGGCCCAACATCTCAGTATCAGTACATTGAGGAATGAGAAACATCAGCGTTTTGGTAAGGATAAGCTACATTTAAATCATAGCCTGGGATTTCCTTTTGGGGTAATGAAAATATGGAACTAGGTACAGTTGGTGGTTTCCTAACACTGTAAATGTAATGGATGCTATTAAACTTTCCTTTTCCATGTACCATGTGTGCACAGTGACTATAGAGGTCAGAAGAGGGCATTGGATTCCCTTGGAACTGGCATTACAGACTACTACGAGTCTCCATATGGGTACTGGAAATTGAACCTGTGTCCTCTAGAAGAGCAGCAGTACTCTTAATCACTGAGCCATCTCTCCAATCCTTTCTTTTTCCTTCCTTCCTTCCTTCCTTTCCTCCCCATCCCTTCCTCCCTCCCTATTTCCCTCCCTCCTTCTCTCTCCCTCCCTTCCTCCCTCCCTTCCACCCTCCTGTCTTCCCCTTCCTTCCTTCCTTCCTTCCTTCCTTCCTTCCTTCCTTCCTTCCTTCCTTCCTTCCTTCCTTCCTTCCTTCCTTCCTTTTTTATTGTGACAGGGTCTTGCTATACATTCCAAATTGACTTGAAATTCCCAGCAGTCCTCCTGCTTTAGCCTCTAGGATGTTGGGATTATAGATGTGTACTACCACACTCTGCTGAACTTTCCATTAAAGATTTTTTTTTTGTTTTATGTGTGTAGGTGTTTTGCCTGCATATATGTATGTGTACCATGTGCATGACTGGTGCCTCTGGAGGCCAGAAAAGGGTGTCAGATCCCCCGGAATTGGAATTACAGGTAGTTGTGAGCCACTAGTGGGTGCTGGGAATCACTTGTGGGTCCTCTGGAAGAGCAGCCGGTGCTCTTAATCTCTGAGCAATCTCCAGCCCCGCCCCCATGGTTTATTTGTGTTATACAAATCTCATCTCAGTAAAATGAGGTCAAACAAACTATCCACCACATAGTAAGGCATTGCATAAAGTCCCATCTAGGTGGTAAAGGGCTTGAAGTCATCCTGGTAATTGCCTCATTATTCATCAGAAGCAGCTTGAGTGGCTTTCCTTCATCAAACATTCCAAATGCGAGAGAAGGAAGCCTCTGTGAAGCCAGGGCAAAGCTCCTGTGATAACCAGAGGTGGCTACAACACTATCTGGGTGAGAAGAGTGTAAGGAGGCTGCGGGGTGGGGGGGGGTGAGGAGTTGTGCCCAGACACAAATGAAACACTCAAGACGCTTGCTATGGAGGAGGGACTTGATTTTTAATCCAGTTATTTTTTTCTATGACCTACAAAACAAAATCAATCCTAGGATGCATAATTAAATAGCAGTGTATTTTTAGAGAAATGGCAATGTTCTATGCATGCACTTTTCCTTAAAGTTTATCATTTTTGTTTAATTATAAAGGCAGCATAATACTCATTATAGATTGGGAAGCCCAGAAATGCATAAGGAAATAGGAGAAATCACTTATTGTACCACGTAGAAATAGCTACATAACAGTTCCGCATGTTTATTCCTCAATGCTTTATCTTTGCCCTTTCTTCAAATAGCTAAAACCATGTATTGCCCATAAAATTTTACCCACAGACTTTTTCTTCTCATTGGTATCATAGCATAAGTTCTCCTCTGATGTACTTAAGAGGCTTTGTGCATGCTATTCTGTGGACTGAACCAATATTCCAGCATAGGGAGGTGCACCCTGTTCAACCACCCTTGGCCTTTTGACACCTTGGTTGCCTGTCCCCTCTGAGATAAATACTGAATTGCATAGTGAAGGCCACGGATGGGGGAAGGGCAGAGATCTTACAGGACTGAATGGCCAGAATTTCAGAAACTTTTAATCTTGACTGTCAACTTGACCGAACTGAGAGTCACTTAGGAGACACATCATTAGGTGTACCTGTCAGGGCATTTCCTGAGAAGTTTAACAGATAGGGGAGGACACAACTTGAACTGGGTGGCACCTTCCCATTGGCTGGGGTCCCCAACTGAATAAAAAAGAAACCGAAGAAGTGAGCCAAGCATTGCCCTTTGCTCTCTCTGCTTCCTGATTACAGATGCAATATGACTCTTGTTGCTATGACCGCCCACCAAGGTGGACTGTGTCCTCCCTCAACTGGATGACAAAAGAAGCCTTTAAATTGTTTTGGGTAGATAGTTTGTTGTATCAATGGGAAAAGTAGCTAAGAGTGACCAAATATGATTTTGGGAAGGCGACACTGCTGTGTGGTTATAATTTTGCTAGAATATGAACTCAAAGAGAAAAATAGAGGGTTGGCAGCAGCACATGGCTTAGAAAAGAAAATTTGAGCTGGCTGCTGAGTTGTCCTGGCCTAAAGACATATGCATACTTTCTGAGACCTCCTATGTGCAGCCAGAGAGGTCACGGGAGGAGGAAGGCACAATCACAGTCTTAAAGGAGGACCATCTGGCCAGGTAGGCAGCTTCCTGCAGTGACTGTGAAGGCCAAAAGGCAGTTTGTGGCCAGTTCCATGGTGGACTATGCATTGTAGAAGCACAGTGTGTACAGGATTCAGCCTTGGTAGCAGAGATGGGGCTTGAGGCCAGAGAAGCTTCCAGTAGAAGGTGACTCCTGGGCTGAGACTCCAGAAACAGGCTGGAGTTGGAGTCTTCGGAGCTGGTGTGGTCCTTCTCTGTCCCTTTCTGATTCCACATTGACCTTTAGGACGTTTGAGTATTCAGCTCATCTGCAGCAGGATGCTGTGCCTGTGGCCCATCGGATGTCTCTCTTCTTCTGGTCCCAGTACCTGGTAGCGCCTGCTTTTGAACTTGAGTCTATCCCTGAGAAGTTTACTGACTCTATATTCTGATCTGGAATTTTCCAAGCCTACAAGGGTCCAGATGCCAGACTCAAAGCATGGTGGCTTACCCCAGGAAGGCTTCTACAGGATATGAAAACTCTGGCCATGGTGGCTCCTCTCTAAAGCCACAGATCTCATGGGTGCTGCAAAGATTTAATGAAATGAGTGGGCATTAGCCTGGCTTTCAGTTGGTGCTGGGACATCTGTCCTCCGGCTCTGAGGTGATAGATGAGGGAAAGGTGAAGCCTGTGTTTGTCCTTGGTCTTGCTAGAGAGTGTAGTCTCTGAGTACTGACCAGAAACAGCCAGTAGGGTATGCCCAAGTACACCAGTCCAGCCCACCATGGCAGGCCCTCCAGCTCACATGGACCCCAGTATTATTCTCTGATACTTCTATATGTGCACATTCTATTACTGACAGCCCAACATACCCTTGAACTTTTAAAGTGCCTGTGGTAGGAAGTGATATTTTAAACATTTATCTCAAAAAGTAATTATTAGTCACACTGATGAGTGGCTTGTTAAAGAGTCAGGAGAACTAGCTGCAGGTGGTGGTGACTCATCATCTCCCCCATCAACAAAGAGTGGCCCCATTTCTCCATAGGAGAGTCACATTGCTTCTCCTCTTGTTTCGAGCAAAGGCTCTGCCGTTTTAATAACATGAGATTTATTGTGTGGGATCTGATGAGAGGGTCATTGGTATTTACTCCCCCAAACAATGCTAAGAGCTAGTGACACTGACTCAGTGAAAGGCTGTAGTAGAGCAGCTCAGCCGAGAGACACAGGGCTGGCTTGTCTCTCGGTGTAGTAGAGCAGCTCAGCCGAGAGACACAGGGTTGGCTTGTCTCTCGGTGTAGTAGAGCAGCTCAGCCGAGAGACACAGGGCTGGCTTGTCTCTCGGTTGCAGCCTGCCTTGATCCCACTGTTACTCAGCTTTTCTATTGCTGTGACATGACAGAGACGACCTAAAACAGAAAGGGTTACTATGGCTCACGGTTGCCATCATGGTGCGGAAGGTAAGACAGCAGGACTGTCTCATCTGCGGTACCATGGGGCCAGGCCTAGAGGCTGTTAACATCGTGGCTGACCAGGAAGCAAAGAGAGCTAGATGAGAACCAGGGCTGCATATAACCTTCCAAAGCTTGCCTTGGTGGCCTAATCCTTCATGCCAAGCTTTACGTACTTACTCTACAGCTTTCAAAATAGTGCCATAAGTTGGGGGCAGAATGCTCAAGGTATAAGTCTATGAGGGATATTTTAGAGTCAAACTATAATGACCCCAGCCCCATGCCTTCTGTCCCCCAGTTTCTGGTGTGCAAAACAGCATTGAGTGTGTATATGCCTGGTGGTACCTTCTATTCTCTTTGTGCAGGCTGCAGAATAAAAGCTCACCTCTGCCATTCCAAACCTACAAATGCTACATTATAGGGCACCCATGGCCCCTGTATTAGTTGCTTTTCAATTGTTGTGACAAACACTGTGGCCAAGGCAGCTTATAACGGAAAGTGTTTAATTGGGCTTATGTTCCAGAGGGTTAGAGTCCATGAAGGTAGAGCACAGCTATGGGGTCAGGAGCAGCTGAGAGTGCACATATAGATCCATGGAGCAGAGACAGAGCACCAAAAATCTCAGGGAAGCCTAAACCTCCTAACCCTTCATGAACAGTTCCACCAACTGGGGACCGATTATTCAAGCATATGAGCCCATGGGGGACATTCTTATCCAAACCACCATAGCCCCAGAAATAGTTGTTGGTCTATTTGGAATCCTTAGAGTACCAGCATGCTTGGAGACTTCCAGTTGACCTTTGTGGAGTTAAGCAGAGAGAAACATACACTCTGGTAAAAGTTCCCACTAGCAACAGCTATCCCTTCAAAGTGTATTGACAGGTGTTAGGAGAGGACCTGTAGGTGACCCTAACCTTACATCAACCTACCTCCCTTCTCCCTGAGTAGAGTTCATGTTTTGTCCATTTGCTCTTTTAATGGCAGATGCTACTTTTATGTACTTACTGAGCACCTTCAGGCCTTACATCACTTAATCCCAAGATATACTCAAGGAGATGAATGCCAGTATAATTCTCCTTGTCTAGATTTATGAGCTGAAGTCCAGAGTGGCAAAGTAATCTGGCCAAGGTCACACAGCTAGTGGATAGCAGGCCCGATGGGCCTGACTCCCCCACCTCCAGCCTGCCATTTTGCCTGCTATGTGTAGTAGGTGGGCAGAAGTAAGGACTTCAGTGTCAGATTAGTTGGGGTCCCACGCCTGGCCCATTATAGGCTGTGTAATTGGGGTGGGCCATTTTTATGTCCTCTTGACAGTAATAGCAGCAGCAGTAGCAGCTCAAGCCTGGGACTTGCTGGAGCAGAAGTGCTCCATTATACTTTCTTGTTTAGCTGCAACAGCTGGGGCCTCAGTGTGAGCTCAGAAGATTCCATGGGACACTACACATGCCCAGGACCATTCACACAGAATAGGAATGAAATATTAGCTAATGTGGGCTTCTGGGGCTCTACTTGCTAGAAGAATTGAACTGAGCTAGCTTAGAGTGTCCAGTGTCTTTGATTTTCACCACAGTCATAGATGCTCTGATCCAGGGGCTGCCTGTCCTGTTATGTGGCATAGAGCCTGGCACACACCTGGTACCCCACAAGTGTCCTTAGCATGAGCAAGCCAAGGACAGATAGCTCTAGCCAATGGGATTCACTTTGTCCTTAGTCTTCCAGAACAGGAAGGCCACTTTCTCCTGTTTATTCAGTCTAGCTTTCCAGCACTTTTAGGGTGGATCTTCCCACTCCACTTAAGCCAATCTAGAAACTCCCTCTCACATGCCCAGAGATTTGTTTCCTAGATTCTGTCCAGTTGACAGTCAATATCAACCATCACACTGTGCAGAGTTCTGCAGCCAACCTGAAAACTTTAGAGCTTTCTTTAAGTACAGTGTGAAGCTGGCTGTCCTACAAACTCCCGAATGGTACTATCTCTTAGGGACTCCCTTGATCTCTGATTTAACAGTACTATCTTCTCCCATTATACTGATAAAGAAAGTGAGACACAGAGAAGTTAATTAAGTTGAGTAATTTGCCACTAGCTAGAACCAGGGTAAAAACCTAGTTTGAGATGACTTTAGAATTTGTCCTCTGGGCCTCCACGCCAGGGTCTGCAGTGAGTGATGTGGTCATCTACATTTCAACTTGGTGATGGATCTCTCAGAGCTGAGAACAGTGTTACAAACTTCATCCATGTCCTGCAAAACACAGATCACCTAAAATATGGTGAGAAAGTGTTCATTTATTCTGGAGCAGATCCACCAAGCCTATGGCTTTGATTTCTAATTGTCTGAAGTGCCTTTCTATCTAATGTGATCCAGAATGTTAATGATCCAGAAATTGCAGGCTGAGGGGGGGGGGGTGGCGAGGAGTGAGCACATCCCTTGATCTTCTTTTCTGTATGTAGTGGGTCTGTTTTCAGAATCATTGTCTGCCATTCTCACTGGTCAGCAGCTGTTGCTGTTACTATCATTAGTAACTACTTCCTCAAAACAGTAGAATTATAAGGCAAGAAATCAAACTAGGAAGATGGAGAAAGGGCCATGGTGGGGAAGGCTGCTTCTCTGAATGGGTGGGACTCCCTGCTGGATCTTACTGAGCCTAGAGCCACTGAACAGGCCCACTGAAGATGAAGGTGTTCCAAGGGCCCTATAACTGGACCCCTTTTTTGTTTTAGAGGGATTCTGGGTTCTGGGGATTCCCTGCTTCAGCAGAGTCAAGCACAGAAGAGGGTTGCCTTAAACATGAGAAGGGTAATAGAGCTTGCAGAGCAAGAGTGGATGGGAAGAAGAGGGGAAGATGCCGCTTTCTTCTCTCCCTCCTTACCTCCTAGTGGAACATGGGGCCCCTGGCTGCCCCTTCAGATGGGGCACAGCTATACTAGACACAAAGAAATGAGCTTCCCCAGCTCTGTCAGCTTATCTCTAGCAGATGCTGGTGGAGGCCAAGTCTACCGTCGCCTAGAGGGCAAGAGATTATAGGGTTTGTCTGGAGGAGAAGACAGCGATATGCCCTGTGGAGATGGAGCCCTAACCACACCATGGCAGCTACAGCATCCGGAAACTGTCCCTGTTGATCTTTCCATCATGGCCAGGGCATTGTGCTTTCTGACTGGTTGAGAGCATAGTTCTCACACTAATATGTTCTATGTAAGAGTAAGAATAGCCCTACTCCTCCCCATGGGGTTCAGAGAGCTATTCCCAATTTGGAGTAATAAAAAGGCCAATCAAAGACATTAAATATTATCTTCCCTTTTGTATTAGTGTATGTACAAATAACAGACACAGTGCTGCGCTGGCTCAGGACAAACACATCAGGAGCATTATCTTGCACTCTGAGATTGCCCTCTTTGTTCCTGGTCCCCAAAGTAGCCTCACCCCTTGCCTTTTTTTGTTATTTAGTATTAGTCTGTTTTACTTCCTGAAGAGTCATTTCTCCAAAAATACTCCAGGGGTCTTTCTGATCCTTTGTTGTTGTATTTCTGTTGACCACACTGTGGGACTCATGGGCTCTCACTGTGGACTGGTTGATGGTGGCTTCCCAAAGCCAGTTGATTTGAAATGTGAAATTTCAGCTTTAGCAAGTCTTTCTCTGTCCCGCCAGCCAGCTTCCAAATAATGACACAGAGACTTCTTATTAATTATGAAAGCTTGGCTGATAGATTAGGCTTGTTTCTAACTAGCTCTTATAACTTAAATTAACCCATTTCTATTAATTTATGTGCTGCCACGTGGCTCATGGCTTTCACCTTACCTTTCCTCCTGCATGTCCTACTTCCTCTGCATCTGGTTGGTAACTCTGCTTTCTTCTCAGCAATTCTCTTTGCCCTGAAAATCCTGCCTAGCTATTGGCCATTCAGCTTTTTATTAAGCCAATCCAAACAACACATCTTCACAGTGAACAAAAAGATTATTCCACAACACTTAGCTTTCTTCCACCTGCAAGTGATATGTTTTGGGAAGTGTTTGTTGGTAGATGCTACATGTTCCTGGAAACTTGGCTTAGTGAAGTCAAGGTGACATCAGCCCACCTGGTGGGGACAGACCTTCTCTGACAATGTCATAGTAGTAATTCCCCCATAGGAATTACTATTTCCATTTCTGACAACGGACATAAAACCCATTCACCCTGAGCGGACATTTAAAGCAAGTGGCCTGCAGTGAGGATACCTGGCAGCTTCCATCACTGCCTCCCCAAGTCTTAGACACCCTCCCCAGGTCTTAGACACCCTCCCCACTTTGAGAGTGTTTCATATAAGTCAGGCTGTCCTCACTATGTGGCTGAAGACAACCCTGCACTTTTGATGCAGAGTGTTAGAACCATAAGCATGCCACCATGCTGGGTGTATGTGATTCTGAGGATTTTACCCAGGGCTTTGTGCATACAAGACAAAACAAACAAATGGTTCTCTGACAATTCCACATATGAAGGTGAGGCATTCTGATGGTTCTCACCCATCTTCTCTCATCTCTCCCCCCTCTTTTTTAACCATACCTCTCTTCCCCACTAATCTAATCCCAACATCTATATCCTTTTGTTTCCTTTATGTCCCTCAGGGGTTGACAAGGACCATCTTTGTAGCTTTGGGATTAAAGCCTGGTGGGTTTACCAGTGGCTACACAACTCATGACAATGCTCCTCCAGTCTATTAGTAATCAGTAGTTCAATAGTATGGTATAGGGTCCCATGAGCCCCTCCTCCATTCATGACCGACTGATGAGTGGGCCTACCATGTACAAGGAACTGTAGCTGCTGTGAATTCATGATTACATTATCTATGCCAAGTCTAAAGGATGGGAATGCACTTCCTTCTCCCTACCCTTTGGCTCTTCCATTCTTTCCTGCTCTGCTTCTTCAGTGTTACTTGAGCCTTAGTGGGAATTAGTACAGATGACTTATTTAGGGATAAGCCCTCATCTGTTACTTATTCTTAGCATCTTGGGCAGCAATGAGTCTCTACAGTCACCATTGTTCACTACCGAGAGGCTTCTCAGATTGGGGCTGAGAGTAGCCTTTGTGTGAGGATATACACATAGATAGTTAGAAGGCACTTTGGTGATGAATATCAGCAGCAGTTCCCCCCGTAGGATCTATGACCTGACAAAGGTATGGTTTTTGAGCATGTTTTTAGTACCAGGCATGGATTTCCCTCTGTAGGATGGGGCTTGCAAGTCCAAGCTGAGAGTGGTTGGCACATACTAGTCATGCCCCTCTGCACATGTGGGCACACATGGTGTTGTAGGTTTTATTGTAGTAGTGTAGTTCATAGAGTTCACTGCTGTGTTGAACTGTTGTGCCCTCCATACCAGTGGCTCACACAACTCTTTTCAGTACTTTGAATGCTAACTAGCAGAAAAGAGGGCATGAGTTCAATTCCAGCTTGATTTCTCTGTATTCTGCAACAAAGGTGTTCTGCTGTCTTCAGCAACAGGGGTCTTGTCATCTAGTTCTGGTGGAGCTAGAACTAAGGGAGCTAGAATTTCCACATGGAAAGGTGAGGGCCTATAATGTCTGAGGGGACTCAGGCCTCCATGACCAGTATTCCTGTGGAAGTTTCTTACTCCTGGCACTGAGATTTTTGTTTGTCTTCTCTGCTTGCAGGAGCTGATTGCCTATCGAGCCTCACAGGGTATTATAAATGAGGGAGCAGTGAAACCACCGAATGGGACCACTCTGTGGGCAGAAAGTAAGGTTTATTTGGGGAAATTCAAACTGCCAAGGCTATCTCTTGGGGGCAGAGAGACTAGAAATAGGCCTTGCCAGTTTCAAGTGGGTATGTAGAGGTAGGAGAAGACTGGTAAGCCAGAACAGCCTGGAAGCTAGAGTAATGGGGAGTAAGGTCTGGGCCAGGACAGCCTGGAAAGTAGCATGGGGATTTTATCTGTTACACGTTTGTTGGAGCTCATAGGGAACTAGATGCCCCATTGCCGGAGGTAGTCAACTGTTTGGGGCAGGTAAAGGAAGTAGTGGTTTTCTTCACAAATAGAAGCCTGCATCACAAGATTTCTGAAGAATGCTGACTGTAGGTGGTAATCCTGTTTACCTGGCCAGAGCCCAGCCTGAACAGAGCCCAGACTATCATTTTTGACACTGTCAGAAGTACTGCCATTTGACGGGAGTATTTTGGACCTAACAGGTACCCCTCTCTAAACCCTCTCTTTCTTTTACTCAGCTAGGAGCCCCCACACACACTTTGGTGCAAATCTCCTTTCCAGGAGTTTGTCTGGGGAGTGCACCCAGTTCTTGTTCCACAGAAGGCTCGGAGGAACATTTGTGAGGTATATCTGCACCCCACAGTCAGGGTGAGAGACTGGCCTTATAGGATTTAGTTTTCCAGAACTTGCGGTCAGCAGGTCTGCAGAGCAGGGATACTGCAACAGATTATGGGTGCAGAGAGAGAGAGGAGAGAGAGAGAGAGAGAGAGAGAGAGAGAGAGAGAGAGAGAGAGAG
>CABHPQ010123675.1:0-10228 GCA_902168405.1 Peromyscus aztecus
AAAAAAATAGCGAATGAGAATGATAAGGAGTCTGACCCAACTTCAGACATAGAAATGCTAGGTGTGGGCTCTATACCTGAAACCCCAGCAATGGGGAGATAAGGCAGGAGGATCGTAAGTTTAAAGTCAGCCTGGGCTACATAGTAGGAACCACACCCCAACCCAAAAAAGACCTATAAGCCTATTCATCCAAGCATTAGCTAAACTATTTTTATAATGGCATCCATGTGGTCAATGCAGCATGACCAAACATATCATGGTGATTATGAAAAGAGAAGTTTAGTTAGAAGTTCTTCTATCTAAGAAAGTATAAATTCTTTTCCAAATGTTGGAGAAATCTGGTGTTTTCTACTCAGGCCGACTGGATTGTGCAAACAATGAAAAAAATACCTTCTAGAGAGACAGAGTAGAGGAGTTGGTGTGCTATGGAGAGTATTACATTTCATTTCTCCAGTGCAGAAATAAACTGAGAGAGGCTGGCAAGAATGGAGAGGACAACGATCTTTGAAGTGGACTGAGTAAAACTGCAATCACCAAACAGGAATGTAGTTTTCACTCCTATTAGCTGTTGTCTTTGCGTCACATCCAGACTTAAAGTTCATTACCCTCCAGACTGCCAATGTCTCCAATAATACGCTGGTCAAGTTATAAGGTCTCATTACACACACATCAATTCTGTATATAAATGTGCTTATGTAGCCTTGGAAATATTTAAAATTTCCTTCCACAAAACTGGGGCTAATGTTTGGAGATTTTCCTAGAGGGTGAACCCCCACTAAGGACAGTATTCCACTGCAGACTTTGCTGTACATGTGTGTGCACCGAGCTTCTACCTAGTTCTCCATTCAGACATGTATAATGCTTCCATTTGGAAGCATGTGGCTGAGGAGCCAAAAGAACTGAAATTGCCTTCAAAATGTGCATCGCATTATAAATGGTGTGAAAAGGGATCTTACTATTCAGCTCTCAACTTGGAGCATAAAGCAAAGAAGCAACACAAGACTGCTTAAAACTTTGTCCAAAAACTCAACAGCTTCACTTGTTTATAGAGGGACAAAAGTATGCAACACAGTTTATACAACAAGAACGATACACTGTATGCAAAAGTAAAGTTAAAAGCGAAGTATAGAAACAGCCCTGTCTCATCACAAACACTTGGCAGCCTGTCTAAAGTACTATGGTCAAAAACACGATACCGTCTGTGTTGTACTTCTGCCAGAGCACTCCCTAAGTCCAAGTCTCTTTAGCCATCATCGCCACCTCATTTGGCAATCTCTCCCAAGCCTCAGTTCATCCACTCAAAATTGCTCCTCAGAAACACAGAGAGCAGACAGCACTCTCTCGCCTCATAGTCTGCCAGTATCACAGTAGAGTGGCTTTGGCTAGAGCAGAATGAGGTGCAGTCCTGAGCTGAGAAAGCCAGGACCAACTCCACTTTAGCCTCAAAGTTTCTCTGTGCATCAAGTTTAGCAGGGCCACCTTCCAACAGGAATGCTCAACGCCCACAGCAAATCCAAAGGCTTTCTTTCAATTCTCAGAGAAAGAAGCACATGTGGATGGTGCTCTTAGAGACCAAATACGCTTTCGGCACATGAAGGGCAGATCTATTGGGCAATTTCCTGTCCTTTCTCTGTTTCAGAGCTGAGCTTTTGAACTGCAAACACTGTACCTCTAGCTACATGTGTGCACAGTACCAGGCTGGTACTCAAATGAGACAAGTCAAGAACACGAATCTTAAAAGATCTTAATAAAAACAAACCCAGAGCCAGGTATTGGGGTGAATGCTGGAAGACCAGAGAAGCAGAACCAGCCACAGCTAACCTCGCCTCATCAATTCCTCAGCTGATCCTGTTTCCTCAAACTGGAAGCCTCTGAGTCCTCATCCAAAATGGATCTCAGCTGAACTGCTGCTCAAAAGCCTAAAAGCTTAATCAGGCTCTCATTCCTGGTTTTCATACCTTATATACCTTTCTGCTTCCTGCCATCAATTCCTGGGATTAAAGGTGTGTGTCACCATGCCTGGCTGTTTCCAGTGGGGCTTTGAACTCACAGAGATCCAGATGGATCTCTGCCTCCAGAATGCTAGGATTAAAGGTGTGTGTGTGTCACCATTTTCTGGCCTCTATGTCTATCTAGCGGCTGTTCTGTCCTCTGACCCCAGATAAGTTTATTAAGGTGCACAATATATTGGGGGACACAATATCACCACACTTGGGTACCAGGTAGATAAATAGGATTTATAAACATCAGCATGTCTGTGTCCACATGGCACTTCTAACTATAATATGGTGGTGTGTAACAGAAAAGTATGAATGTGGGTGGTGAAGGACAGATGAGAGATGGAAAAGACCAGCTGCGTGAATTGTTAATTTTCACTGGAAAAATTGGCTCC
The DNA here is from genome assembly GCA_902168405.1 of Peromyscus aztecus. NCBI lineage: Eukaryota > Metazoa > Chordata > Mammalia > Rodentia > Cricetidae > Peromyscus > Peromyscus aztecus. The sequence goes on from CABHPQ010123675.1 coordinate 2,393, forward strand.
CAAGTTCTTCTGCAAACACTTGCCTTCTACGCAGCATATTACATAATTCAAAAACACAGACCTTCTCATCTTAAGTTTACAGCTTGCCATATTTCCCAGAAAGTAAACAATAATTAACAACAAATTTCATAGTCCCCCCCCTTCTCAAGAAACCTTACACTTTAAAATGTAGATGCAGAAGCTACTCTTGGATCAGGGCCCACAAACATATGCTTCCAAAGGGATAATATGTACAGGTTAGTCTGGTGTGTACCAGATGTAAGAAAAACCAAATTCAAAAACAAAAATATCAGTATTCAGCAGAAAAATAAATTTTTAATTAAATCCCATTCCTCCTCTCCTTATAGATGCAGAATCTAAAAGAAAAGAATCACAACTGGAATTTTTAAACATGTTTCCTGAAATAAAAATTCAATTTGACTCATGACTCTGTTCTTTATATGCATTGGCACATAATACACACATGGTCTACAGCCATACTATCTTGAATGTACCCGATCTCTGATCTCAGAAGCTAACTAGGGTCGGGCCTGGTTAGTACTTGGGTAGGAGAATATATAAAATTAAGATGGTCATTTTTAAACTGACTTCTTTGGGTGGACTTCCCACCACATTGCTGGTATTTAACCAAAAGGATCTTTAGGAAAAGGCTGAAAAGTTCCAAATGTAGAAAATCAGGAAATCCAGGCAGAAAAACAAAAGCTACAGCATTCATGTCAGAATCGGGCCTTGAAAATGGTAAAACTCTATGAAGACTGCAAACTTCAAATTATCTGCAACTGTAACTAGTGAGTCCTGAGCTAGCAGAGTGCTTGGAATGCAAAAGGAGCACATTATCTGCACACTGCCATAACTGACATGTCTCCTCTTCGACATGGGGACATGCACGAGAGGATCAAAAACGCACTACAAATACCCACAAGCTGAAGGAACTTGAGGGAGTCCAAAGCTGGAGCTGCGTTCCCCACTTCCCTGCATCCCTACAAGAACTCAGCCAGACTTACAAGAGTTAGTAAGTCAAGTCCAGAGAGGAGCAGCAGACTGGGGCTTTGGACCACCCGTGCTTAACCTTTTCGGGGCCTCATGATCTTTCTCCTCGCTGTATACATCAGAGATGTCACTGGAGTGAAAGCCAAGTTTTAATTTAGAATTTAATAAAAATTGATTAAGCATCACAGAGCACAAACAAAGCTGCTCCATAAATCTCTCAGCCCTTTTTGTGCTAGGAGGGAAGCAAGTACTGTCTGCTGAAGCAGATGACAGATGCTGGCTTAAAGATAAGTATTATTTATACTTCTCTACCAGATTTCTTCTTATGCATATCTTATCATGCATGGGTATATGATCAACAAAGAAATTATTTTCTATCAGTCAAACACTTTCACATGTGCACTGGCTCCATGGGAATGGCTTGAAAGAGTTCAAGCCTCGGGTTCAATTAAAGCAAGATGGAGAGAAAGGAAAGTTTTGAAAGAAAAATAAACATTGAAATGGTTGTTACTTGAAATGCACTTTCACACAGAGGCTAATGAATATATATGCACTGAAAATAACTTTGTTCTGAACATATGCCTATGCATTTTAAATAAATGATGCATGTTTGAAAGATAGGAGCATTTACCAAATCTAAACACATCAAGATATAGCTATATTAAAGTGAAGTTATTTGTACAGTGTGTTGGTTAGGAGACAGTACCTTGAAAGGAATCCAATGGTTATGTAAAGGCAGCGCTGATGTATCCATGTCTGCAGATATTTTAGTCATCAGACAATGTAAAATCTTAGACCTCATTCTTTTCCTCCTTACAGACCCAGACCCTGTAAAAATCAGTCACTTGATAGGAATATCTGTTAAAAATATATCTTTATTTACATTTTGAATTCCAGCATATAAATTGAAGAAAATATTCAATGACTTGAGGGTATGGAATTTATCTTTTCAAAAAAACAGTATTTTGCATCAATAAGGCTACTGAAAGTGGAGACTCTAATTCCAGAACAAACATGAAGCAGCAATAGAAACCATAAGGTGGGAAGAATGCTGTAGTAATGGCTGCCTGGCCCTCCTCCTCTACCCGACGCCCCGCCCTCCAGGCCCTAGAGTCTTGCATATGGATATATTTGGGGAGGGGCTTAGGATTTGTGTTTGTTTGGCTTTTTGTCATTGTTGTTTATAATGCAGAAAGATAAACAGGAGAACTGAGTCCATCTGTCCATTCCAGAAATCATCTATGGTTAGATTTACCAAATCAGGTTTACGAACAATACCAAACGGTGCCCATCCACTTCCCTATAGGATCGTGTCTCAGTTTCCCCTCGGCACTTTTCTAGGGAAAGCGTCTTTGTGGAAAACCCCAAACTCATCTGAGACAGTGCAGAAGGCAGAGAAGTTCATCCATGGAAGGACCAGGAAAGCCTGGTGTGGGAGCAAGATGCAGAGGGTGAGCATGGGCTGTAGGCACTCCTCACTGCTAGGGGAGTGGGGGGAGTGGGGACGTGGGGGGGGGGGGAGGGGGTGCGCTGCAGAGGCCTAGATGAAGCCACACCACCCCTGCAAGTGCATGCCAGTGCTTTGAAATGGCACTGCTGGCAAAATTAAACTGTCTGGTTCTGTGGAAATTACTGTACAGTGGTCTCAGGAGAATTAACAATGCACCGAAGCAGAAAGCACAAATCAGTACTTTTATGCTGGAACCCCAGCCTATCACGTGCAATCATTTTTATTTCCTGAATTATATATGAAAGTACATATATCGAAGGGCGGCAATTATGAGCAAATATTTTCAGGAATTGCTTTTGTGTATGTCTCTTATGCACACAATGCTTACATGGAAGCACTAACTAAAATAATTGCTTAAAGTATTCAGAGTCTTGTTTAAATAATTCCATTGTATAAAAATTCAGGTTGTACAGGGCAAGTATAAAAAGTTTGTAAAGAAAAGGCTAGCAAGAATATTTCCTTTCAAATGGCCTTATAATAGAAAACCAAATTAAAATATATACTAGGGTAAACAGATATATTACAGCCACCAAAACATTTTTTTTTAAATCAGCTAGCTTAAATGAGAGAAACTCAAAAGGAATGTAACTCACCCTCATATTCTTTCATCAGTGTGAAGGTAAAATAATTATATTGCTGGCGACTTGAAAATCCACAGTCTCCATAGGTTAATAAGCCACAAAATTATATATACCTGGTCAGTATTCTTGCAGCACACACATGTGGTATTGACAAAGCATGTCCATTTCTAATGCATGTTGGCGGTTTGGTTTTGGACACATTTCTTAACTTCTCTAAGTTGAAATTTGCAAACTGCTTAAACAAGACTAACAACTTAAGGTTTGAAACAAATGAGACATGCTGGAAAAACACTTAGCAAAATGCCTAACAGGTAGTATTGACTTAGAAAACAGTAAATGTACCTATTGTTCTCAATGCTGAGATTTTGTTATTAAAAAGTTATGGCGCTGGAGAGATGGCTGGGTGGCTAAGAGCACACCCTTGTAGAGGACCCAAGTTCAGTTCACAGCACCTGATTCTCACAACTGCCTGTGAGTGCAGCTCCAGGAGATCTGACACCCTCTTCTAGCCTCTGCAGGTACCTACATTCATGTGCATATCTCCATATATAGACACACACACATATGCTTGTGATAAAAGCTGCTGTCCACAGAACAGTCTAGTCCATCCCTAATGCTCTGCATCCTCCTGATTCCAGCCCTACTGATCAGAGACCTTGGATTATTCTCCTTTGATTCCAACTCTTCAGCCATTTCCTTAAAAGTAGGCATTCCCCCAAAATTGTATTCTTGATATTCCTAGCCTCCCCAATCTCCATCAAACTCTGTCTTCAAAGGCCTGGGGTTCAACAAAGCTAAATTCAGATGTGTATTTTTATTTGCCTGCTAGATAGCACCAAAATGTCCCTACCCAAACAAATCCGACAACATAGCTCCCAATTCAGTGGTTTTCCTTCCTTCACTCTCCGGGAAATTAACAATTCCCCAGATGAGTATGTTGAAAACCTCAGAATCATCCCTAATTCCTCATCTCTAGGCCCATATTACATCCTCTTATTTTTCATTCCCACCAAAGTTGTCCTCTGTGTGTTTTTGTGTCTCTCCTCACTTCCATAGTAGCCTCAATTCAATGTGTTATCTTCAACAAATAGGAGCCGCTGTGTGTGCCAAGGACCATATACTTGTAGAAGCAAAACAGCAATGAAACAAACCAGAAAAAACATACTCCCTTCACACAAGGTCCTGCAAGTCAAGCAGTGGGAGAGACATGTAAACACACCGTTACCCTGTGATGTGAGCTAAGCAATAGGAGCTACACATAAATCACAGAGCAGAACAGAGGAGGGAGTGATCATTCCATCTGGACAGGCCAGGAATGACTGCACTGTGGATATCACTTCAGAGCGGTGCTGACGGATAAGAGGTTTGGGGGTGCAGAGAGAGGGCAGCACATCCACAGAGTCCAGCATGAGCTGGACCTCCAATTTGAAACTCTCTAATCAGCACATGTATTTTTAAAACTTGTTTGTCCAAAACCTGGACTCAGTGATGACACGTTTCCTTTTCCTGAAGGCCTTCAGTGGCTTTCCACAAGCCCTAGAACGAAATCCAAATACCTGGCTGGCACTGGCAAGGCACTTGGAGTTTGAACTCTGGCTCAGCGAGCTTGGAACGCACTCCTACTGCTCTCCACATCCCTACTGCAGGTCCACAGGCTACCATACCTCCACGTGAGATGGTGTTCCAGCCATCAGAGTGCTCCTCTGCCCCTCACCTGGGAAATCATTTACCCTGTGACATCAATGTTCAACTGCACTCTACTGAAATTCTCCCTAACAGCCCTGGACGGCTCCCCGCTTGAGCTTTCTGGCAGGTCCTCTATCTGCACGTGGATTATACAATGAATGTTCATGTCTGCCATGTCATTTGCAGCAGGTACATGGAGCTTCTCAAAATCACGTCCACTTCTAATACATGTTAGCTGTTTGGTCTTGGTCACATTACTTAACGTCTCTGAGTTTCCTGGGGCATTGGTGGTCCATGCCTTCAATCTAGCACTTGGGAGGCAGAGGCAGGCAGATCTCTGGGCTCAAGGCTAGCCTGGACTACAGAGTGAGTTTAAGGACAGCCAGGGCCACACAGAGAAACCATGTCTCAAAAAAACAAAAACCAAACAAACAAAAAACCTTTCTCTGAGTTTGAATTTGCAGTGTTTAAACAAAGCGAGCAGGCTTAACCTTTGTAACTAATGAGACATGCTGGGAAAAGACTCAGCAATATGCCTACACTGTGGTTATCAGTGCCCTTACAAGAAGAAGAGATGAGAGAGCATGGTTTCTCTGTCTCTGAATAAACACAGAGTAAAAAGATGGCCTTCAGCGGTCCAGAAAGAATGCTGTCACAAGAACCCAGTAGCACTGACACCCTGCTCCTGGACTTCCAGCACTCAGAAGTGAAGGAATATAAATTTTGGTTGCTTAAACCACACAGCCTATGGTACTTTGTTATGGCAGCCCAGTAAACTAGGACTTACAACTTTGTCAAAAGAATTTTAATAGTATAGGCTTAACTGGTGAAGCTAATTAATAAAATCTCCCAAATTCCTAACAGAATTGCCACCATTTTTCAGACAGATCTAGCTAAGGTTCAGGGCCCTCCAATTAGCCATCCAGTAAGGTGGGGCAAACTGGAGACACTGGTGTTGTGTAGCGATTTTCTCCAAGATAAAACCTCCATCTTAGAGGTCAGCACATCAAGACACAGGGTGCTCTACAGGGAAGTGAAACACTCCGTTCTGCATCATTATGACATGGGAAATAACTCAGTGGCTTCAGGAAGTCCCTGAAACAGACCAGAGTCACTGGGCTCCTCCCCCTCTCGGCATTTAAAAGCCCTAAGAACTGCTGAGAGATACTATCAGACAAAGAGTTTTGCCTAGAAAGAGAAGCAGACCAGCCAAACTGCCTGGAAGAGGCCGAGTCCAGGGTAGCTGTCTAGCAGAGGCTCAGACTACCTGTGCTACTGGAAAGAGATGCTGTCCAACCTGTCAAGCTACCTGGTTTCAGATTCTATGAGACATCACTCAAGGTGGTGTGGACTTTGGTGATGGCGCTGTCTTTGGGTCATTTCTGCTCCTGTAAGTAACCCCTCACCCACACTCCTGTAAGTGGCCCCAACAAAACTCAGTGGATCACCAACTGGAACTTTGGTGCTATCCACTTTTGTCTGTCATTGGCTCTCTATCTGAGGGGAGCAGCCATTTGCTATCCTCCCGGGAATAGTATCACACAACCACTTACAAATAGAACGGGATTCTGAAGTCCTGGCTTTCCATACACTTCTGGGGAAAGAAGAAAAAAAAAAAGCCTAAACCACTTCCCTCAGGAAAGCATGCCAGCCATCTAGGCCTGAGCAACACATCTTTGCCATGCCTTGAGCCGATGGGCCAACTGCCATGGCACAGGTACCAGCGGCAAGACAGTGGCCAAATCAAGCATGTAGTGGCTGTCCCCACTCCTGAGTGACGACTCCAAAGAAGGGATCCCATGTCATCAGATGCCAGCTTCCTACTCCATAAAGTGAAGACTTAAACGCTTACCTCATAGGATTATTGTGAAGGTCCAAAGTAAAATAGAAACATGTATGTCCCATGCTTGTCCCATTGCCAAGATTCAGTAATTAGTGGGCACTTTGTGTGCCTGAGTGTCATCTCACTAACATTTCACTCCTAAGTTAAAAGTAGATTTATGATAAACCATACTATTTTTATCCATAGTGAATCTGGCTAGTTGGTTTGCCTATCCGGTTGGGTGTTGTTTGGATAATGTCTACTACTTTCTTGTAATAATTAAGCAATAATTTCCCTCTAGGGGGCTGTTCCTCTTAACTCACTCCAGTCACCTCGTTTGAGTGTCCTGGGTTTAACTTCTGCTCTAAGATCATTGCTGAAAATGAGAAGAACACACCATTTGGGGATTGGTGCAGAAATAGTCAATAACAGGCAGCCTGGAAAATTTGACTAGAACCACTGAAAAAGAGAACACTTAACTTCCTGGCTTTCTCAGCTAATAGATTATAACCATGAAGCTTAACCCCAAATAAGAAGAGTGAGTCCACCTACAGGGAAGACAGCAAGAGGAACAGCATAAACTGAAAACCAGAGACACATGGATAGGACAGTAGAGAAGCACTGGCCTCACAGTGCCCAGGGTCCAAGGATAAACTGGACTTGAAATCACATCAGCAGGTAACTTCCCTTCTCAGTTCTCTCTGCTTCACTTCAGTCTCTGACACCTAGAATTAACAAATAACCCAATGCCACCAAAAAAAAAAAATTTTGATACCTTTCAATGGCTAAAACAGCCCCTAAAATAAACAGAGGGAAATCGGGAAAGTTAGAATAAGCCAAGGGCAGCATGTTTTCAGGAAACTTCAGTGAATTGTTATATGCTTCAAAACTGTTAGACTAGTGAAAAAACTATGCAGGGGTCTACGTTAGTGCTGACACTGTTTCAGCACTGTTTGGCTTTACACTATTCTGGTCAACTGACTCTGGGATCCATAGGCATGGCTCAGACTAGATCTTCAGTGACATGAATATGGCTGAAGGGTACCATATTCTTCTTGCCTAGCCCAGTAAGTCACAGAAGGTAAGAGACACCTTCTGTTCAGTTCTTACATATGTCAATGTTAATGTTTCATTTTTAAAACTTGCAGTCACACAGAAGCCCTGAGGATAGACATGGCACACCCTGCTTTATTGATAAGGTAATTAAGACCCAAATAGCCTATCCAAGTTAAAATGGTGGAGTGGAG
>CABHPQ010123678.1:0-10648 GCA_902168405.1 Peromyscus aztecus
TCTTTGTCCCTGTGAGTTTCCAGCAGTATAGTTTTATAATAAAATAATATAGTGGTAAAACAGCAATAGCCAAGGTGTGTCTAACATAGCTCATTTTGTCCTAAGCAGAGCAAAACATATTTTAAAATTGTTATTAATTCCAGTAATATACTTGCTTTGCAATTTATTTAACAATTTTTGAATTCTAACTTTATAAATATTCTACTTTTACTAATTTCTTTGTCAATTCAGATAAAAATCTAAAAGTTGAATTTCAACAAGATTAAGGTGATAAACAGATTTGGATTGCTTCCAATGCCATGGATAACACATAGACTCTGTAACATTATAGTTTAAGAGAGAGAAGAGTAGTTTTCTAACCCATATCAAAGTTCATAACAGGCAAGCCTATCTAACAAAATATTATCAAAATAAAAATCACATACATTTATTTACTATGTTAATGTGGTATGGGGGCCTTTAGGTAGGAACTCTAAAATATTGAGGAAGCAGATATATATATATATATATATATATATATATCTTCAATGAATACATATTATTCATATATAGATTCATTAGTTTAAAAGGTTTATGGTAGTGACTAGTATGGAAATTATCAAGCCTGTATCTTCAGATTATGTGTCTTTGCCTTAATTTTTTCACTCCAGATACACGACAGGCAGCTGTCACATATTGAAGGAAGAAGGCAAATTTCTTTCTAGCTTTGAAGAGAAAGTGAGGAAATTCAGACAATGAGCTTCCTGGATTTTCCTAGATTTCTTTCAACTTAAAATCCTCAGTATGTTCAGGAGCCATATTTTGAGGTACTGTGTTCATGGAAATGCTCAATAAATCTTGTCACAAAAGCCTGTGTAATTCAGTGCATCACCCAGTTACAACTGTAAATGGCCTCTTCTGTTCCTAGAATGTTGAGATGTATCCACTGTGCAAAGCATCAACAGGACATTTACTTCATTCCGTTAGAAAATCTCTTCCGTATCTTCAAGAAAACAGATAACTGTTTTCTAGACAGGAGCAAACTCTCATACAATCTAGTCTATGTCCTCCTAAATATTTTAAATTTTGTGGAAGTATTCCAAATACACAATTGCAGATATGGATGTGTGGATATAGACCAACAGGTAGTCAGGCTTGAAAAATGTGAATAACTGTAGAAATTGGAATTTTTACCTGCCACTTGTTTTGTGGAGGGGGAATACTAATCCTAAGACCTCACATATGCTAAACAAGGGTTTTTCCACTGTACTACACAACTAGCCTCAGAGCTAAGTTCTGGGATGGTAGTTCAGCTCTCAGAGGCAGTTACATGTGAAAAAGAGAAGCTTCTGGGTCTAGTCCATTAGTATTATATTCTCATAAAGAAAAAAAAAGAGTAACAGTTAATTAATTTTTAACTCATCAATTACATATATCCAATCACTATAACAAATCATTATAAGATCTCAAATTCATTCTTCATATTTTCATCATGCTACATAATCTAAAAAACTGGCTTCTTGGGTACTACACACAAAAATGTGATTTGAATAGTGAGTGAGGGATCAAAACTACTTTGTGTTTTCTAAAGGGAGTATTAGTTTTACTTAATTTGTCAAAGAATATACCATGTCTGTTCAAACAAAATAGAATATAATTGGTATCCATTGATATTTCCTTTACAAGCATATTTTCCAAAAATGTTATAGCTAGGACACTATTTTACATGAGGAAGAAGAGTGCTGGAATGATATCAACATACTTTAAACTGCAAAGCCTAACTCACTGAGAATCACAGAACTCAAAGCTAGAGACATGTTCACATCCACAGGGATGAACAAGTTGCCCTGTCTACTGCATACAAACATGTACCCACCAGGAACAGAACAGTCACCCCCCCAATTGTTCACCCATGATCAGTCATGCGGAGAGCCTCTGGTTAGGACCCTTCCTGACATCCAGATGTAATATCACATTGATTCAGTGAGGTCCAGAGAGAAAAAGCTTGCAGCATTCTTCACGGTGTGTTATAAAAAAATCAAGCCACATCTGAGGAAACTTTTTCCTCCATTAATAGAAAAAGAAAAGGAGGTATAGTTTCCCATTTGTGTTTGTTTTGATCTTGGAGGGTAAGGATAGGGGACAGAGTATAAAAAGTCCTTGTAATCCTAATCAGAGTACTATGTTCTTCAGATTGCACTTTGTATCTTCTAATTTATCACGTTTCATTTATACCATTTATTCACTCACTTAGATTTTTATATTAGGGGATGTGTCTTTCATGTTTTTGTTGTTGACTCCAGCTTAGCAAGTCATGTGTGCATGTTGCATACTTATCCCACACCCAGTTAAGTGATGGCTTCTTCAGTTACTTTCTACAAGATTTGGAAATAGACTTATTTCCTTGAGAAGAACTGAATTTTGATTCTTATTTATTTTCCCGTACTAAGTCGTGCAATTCCTTTTGTGTTAGTCATCTTTACTGTACCTATTTAAAGTTTATATGTAAGTATCAAGATGCTGAAATTTTAAGTCAGCTGCAACATCCAGGAATAATATCCAAAGATTTAAACTTTGATGAACACTCAAAGTCAATGCCAACAGGTCACTCAGGAGTCGTATTGGAATACACACAGATTTATACACCCCATTCCTGACTTTCGCGTTAGGAATTGTGTCATTTATGGTAAGTATTAAAAATAAGGCAAACAATAAAATAATTTCAAGAACTATGATTGAAAATTGAGTGACAAAGCAGGAGAGGAGACAGACAAATTATAGTGATGCCATAAGATACCTCCTAATTTTTGTATCCCAGAAAACCACAGTATTGTTGTATTACTTCCAGGCATAATTATTCTTTGCTTTCTCAAGTAAGAAAGAATAACACTAAAATGTAATTTGTCTACAATTTTTGTCATTATAACACTGTCCCATGATATAATATGTCATCTAAAAGTCAGATTTTATCTCATCTATGCATTATATAGCTGCTTGGGAATTTGTGTAATTAGAGGCAGAAAGCTGCAGGGTTTCACAATAACCAGACAGTTCAAGTGTGCATGACCATAACGTCATGAAATGTGCTATGGCCAGTAACATATTAGTATAGTTCTTATAAAATAAATAAAAATCCGCATATTAATTTCTCTTGCCATGTTTTTAAATTCATGACTGTAGCTTGTATTTCACAGTTAATGTAGTCTTAAACAGGAAATAGTTTGAAGTAATCATGCTAGATAAGTATAAACCTCAGATGTAAAGACACAAAATTTAAAATGTGAAGACAGATTTCTGTTTTGTTTCTGTAGGTTTTAATGATTCAACCTATGAAAAACTATTTAACTTTTCTCATTAAAAAAATTCCATCATTTCTATGAATGCTAATATTTAATCAATATTGAAGACAGGAACTCACTATTATTTAGATAGACAAAGACGGATGGTATCTTATAGTCTGGGTAATGATTAAAAACACTGAGGAATCTCCTGTAGTGGGGTCAGAGATGAACAGGTGAATCTCCTATATGTTCTAATATGTGCTTTATTATCTGGTATCTAGAAAGCCATATACAAATATACAGGCACATTCAAATAAACAGAAATCATCATAAAAAGTGAATAGGTATTATGTGTAGATCATAGTGTTGGTAATATCTCTGTTCAGGCTATTTTTAGTTCCTAAATTTTATATATTATTTATTGCCTCTTTTAAAAATTTTAGAATCACTCTGGAAAAAAATAGGATATTATATGAAGCACTTCACAGGACAATTTCAAGTCACTGAAAAGTCTGTAATGTGGTTGAACCAGTCTTGTAACAGGAATGTCTAAAACCCCATCACAAATAATGCACAATATCTATTTCCTCATCTTTAAAATTATAACAGTACAAATATCTCCTGGGGCAATTGTAGTTTACAAAGCTAAATGCAAATGTTTTCTATTTTCATTGCTATCATCCTTGGGAGAATGACCTCATTATTTCTATGAGAAGAAAAGCAAAATGCATGTGTTTTTAAATGTGATTAGTCCTTTCATTTTTCACTGATATTTATAATGTTTATGCAGGGGTAATGGTATATAGAATGTGGGCCACTGTAGCCTGCTCCGAACAGGGATTCACTCAGTATTATGCAACCACTGTTAAAAAACCACATTTACCTAGAAGAGCATAAGGTAAGCAAATAAATTGAAGATTTACATTGGTAAGAATTTCCAAAAAGGCAATTCAGCGAAGTTAATACATATATATGATTTTTGTTACATAGGTATACATATACATGCATAAATTTATAATCTAAAATTTATAGATTGCTGAATTTGAGCTTAGTATTTAAACCTCTAAGTTTATTTCCACTAACTAGCTCATCGTATACACATCTTATTGTACCATGTTTATATTGCTCATAATACAAAAATGAAGTGCATAAATTTCCTGGACTGGTGACTTTCAGAAGGACGGTAGTGACATTGAAAGCAACCAGTTCATCATTTGTTTCCCAGAAGCAATGCCTTACAAGAATCTTAATATTCCTTCCATCATCCAGTGGGTTCCAGATGTGTTCCCCTCATTTACCTTTTTCTTCTTCCTTCCTTCCTTCCTTTCTTTCTTTTTCTTTTCTTCCTTTCTTTTCTTTCTTTCTTTCTTTCTTCTTTCTCCTTCCTTCCTTTATTCCTTTCTCTGTTTTTCTTTCTTTCTTTTTGCTGTGAAGTGTCTTTATTGATAGATATACCTTTATGATCTTGATAAATAATAGGTCTCTGAGATTTTTTTCCCAGCAGTCTTTGATATATACCATGTTCTGCTACCAGAATGCCAGAAATGAGTATGTGGGAAATTTAATCAAGACTAAGTATATTTTTTGAAATTGCACTTTTTTGCAATTATTTTTTCTGTCCTAGGATATAAATATTTTCCTGTTGTTTATTTGAGGGTTGACATTTTGATGATGTTCAGCTTTCTATCTACATATTGACTTTCTGCTCTTTTTAGTCAAGGTTTCAGCATCTTCCTCTTCTTCCTCAGCTGACTTCTCAATATTTTGCCTCTTTTTATGGAGTGTTGTTCAACCCTTTTCTCATGTCTCGAGTCTCAACCTTCTGGACTGCTTTCCTAGGTAAAGCTGCACTATTTCTTCTTCTTTGTTCATATGTTTCATTCTCTGCATTTCTGAAAATCAATAATAACTCCTTATACAATCTATTTCTCACTAGGTGAATAGGAGAACCCTTACTTGGAAAAGTCTACATTAAATATTTGCAGTGGGATGCTGGATATTGTTGGTCTATATATGCCCGCATAATGACATCTTGATTTATTGTGGATCATGATTCTAATGTTTCAGTAGGACTATGTTACCTCAGTTTGTCAAAATGTACTCTGGAATACTGCACAAGGAAATCACCTAAGAGGCTGCCTCTGTGTATCCCTGTAGTTAGGTCATACATAACCCCACTTCCATTTATGAAGCGCTTACGCTGTACTCCAAAAAGTCATTTCTTGCATTGGGAGCATAATTTGCACAGTAATTTACAATTCAGGGGGCACTTGCATTCATACATACCTTACTAGAATTCAGATGTCTCCATGTACTCAGTGTTCTACACAAACAATGGAGTTTATTTATCTAACTTATCAAGAACTATATGGTTCGTGCTCCAGGTAGCCTTTTTCATCCAATAGTTTCTTCAGGCTTCTTGCTCAGGGTCACAGTGAATCTACATAGTGGTGGAAACTGCATCTTCTTCACCCTAGGAAAGAACAAAAAGGAGAAAAGTAAACGGTGTCATGTTAGATGGATTTACTTTTGTTTACACCCTGCTGCGCAGAAAAAAAAAAAAAACACATACTTTAGGATATTTGAGAAACTGAATTCCTACAAAAGGCTTATCAGAAGCCCAACAAATGCTGTGTTGCATTAAACAATGGTATTCTTGAATTAGAATAAGCTGTCGGCCACTTTCCATAAGCATGCAGACATGTTCCTTTGTCTTGTTGCCTGTTGTCTGCTTCTATATTCCACTAATGCTCTTGATTATAAAGGCAAGGCATGCATTGAGATGTCTCCCTCACATCTATCTCTTGTACACTGAGTGAGTACAACAAGGACCTTTGACCAGAAAAAAAAGCCATTTTACCTCAGGAAACCAATGTAGTTTTCAAGGAACAATAAAGGAATAAAATGGGGAGGAATACTGGTCCAAAGAAACAAAGCCTCCTGTATCAGCTAAAAGAGGAATGAAAGGTAGAACTGAGTAGAGCACCTTCACACCAGAATTAATTACAAACAAGTAATGGAGAAAAACAGTGAAAGTTTCAAAAGGAAACTAGAAATTGGTCATATGCTAGCAAGTGATTAATCTTACCTACTGGTACTGTTAAAAAGCCTACACTTTGTACAGAGGTGGGCAATGAGAGCATCTGAATTAGGATAATGATTTTGCACTTCCTAATGCATTGTCTTGCTTACAATTTAATCTAATTTCTGAGCTTTATTTCTCACCATTTCCTTTCTCCTGAGAGGCTGCTTCATGATACATACTAAAGAAAATGTAAAGTGACAAATCTCTTTTTGGAATAAATTGGGGGAAAGGGGAAACTGGTAGCCTTTGATACTTTCTCCTGTATAGAAACCTTCACATAGAGGATTTGGGGTTTAGAAAATAGAAGGCGGCATATTGTGATATTTTAAGGAAATAAAATATGCATGTTCTTTCATTTCTTCAATAGCCTGTATGCCAGGAAAATTAAATTTAACCTCCTGAGCCACTTTGTCAATGAACCTTAATTAATGGCTTCACCACCTTATTATTTCCCCAATAATCTCCTGGAGGCAGAGAATTTACCTACACAAAAGAAATGGAATGTATAAGAACCAGAACTAGTTGGCATATTGATCTTTATGAGTAAACTTATTGGAAAGATTTGTCTTTGGTTGCTTACTCTACATGTTCAATATTCAGGGTTGAATCTATCATCCTCTTTCGTAATTCAAAGTCTATAGAACAGCCTTGGAAGGATAATCCTTCCAAATTTTTTATGAATTACATGGCTATATATTTCAATACTGAAATATTATTTCTCCTTCAAATATATATTTTCATTCTAATTACCCCATAAATTTTAAGGTAAAGTCTCTCTCTCTCTCTCTCTCTCTCTCTCTCTCTCTCTCTCTCTCTCTCTCTCTTTCTCTCCACTATCTTCTCCCTCCCTCCTTCTCCTCCCACCTCTTTTTTCCTCTCTCCTTTTTTGCCATCATAATTGACTGCAAGCAACTGAATATACCATCTAGGATGGCTTGTACCAGATCTCAGAGAACACACTAGCTCATTATTGTTCATCTTGTAACTGTTCTTTTCTGTGCTGGAAGCATCCTCATACATGTGATCCTAAATCATTATGTTCTCCAGTCTGATATTCACTGTGTTTAGGTCCCCTGAAGAAAGAAAATGGTGAAGTCTAATGATTATTCTAGCCATTGCTGACAGGGTTGGTTAAAATCTTGCCAAAGTGAATAGTTGGAGATGCAGCACTCTTTAAATACTCTCCACGTGTCCAGCAACCTTGCCCTGTCAACTTGACAGAGCCTAAACAACTAAGAAAGGATCTCGCATTGAGAGACTGCACAGAACAGACTGACCTGTGAGCAAGTAAATGGGAGATCTGCTTTTGATTGTTAATTGATGTAGGAAGGTTTAGCCCACAGTGACACCATTCCATGTACTGGGGGTGGGGGGCAAGGGTAATAAGAAAGCTCAGTAACCATGATCCTATGAGCAAGCTAGCAAACAGTATTCCTGAATGATTTCTGTTACAAGTTCTTGCTTGAATTCTGACTTCATTATCACAGCCCAGGTGTCCATATGTGTGTGGATTGATGTCTGTGTCTTCAATTCCATCCCATTGATAAATGTGTCTGTTTTCAGGCCAATATCATGTGGTTTTCATTATTATAGCTCTGTAGTAAGTCTTCAAATTGGGAGTGGAGGAACCTCCAGCAGTTCTTTTTATTGTTCCAGATTGTTTTAGCTATCCTGGGATTTTTATTTTTCTATCTGAAGTTGAAAATTATCCTTCCAAGAGCTGTAAAGAATTGATTTGGAATTTTGATGGCTACTGAATTGATTCTATGGATTTTTTTTGGTAGGATGGCCATTTTTACATGTTAATCGTGCTGATCCATGAGCATGGAAGACCTTTCCATTTTCTGATCTCTTCTTCAATTTCTTTCTTTAAACACATGAACTTTGTATCATAGAATTGCTTGGGTAGACTGACTACAAGATATTTTATATTATTTGAAGCTATTGTTTCCATGATTTCGTTGTCAGTTCCCTCTTCTGACATTCTCTTTAACTTCTTTCTTCAAAGACTTAAAGTTTTTAGCATACAATTCTTTCACTTGTTTGGTTAGAGTTACCCTAAGATATTTTATATTATTTGAGGTTATTTTGAAAGGTATTGTTTCCCTAATTTCTTTCTCAGTCCAAAGAACTTTTCCAGGTTATAAAATTGTACACATGGAAAACTCTAAAAAGAATTTGCAACTTCAGTGTGTTGGCTCTTTGGTTACTGGCCCTTGCTTGTAGTTCTTGATGTCAAAAGAACTCCGTGTTACAGAATCTTCATTTTTTTATTAAATATTTTTATTTTATAGTTAACTTAATTTCACATATCAGTCACAGATTCCCTCGTCCTCCCTCCTCTCACCCCTCAGCCCTTCCCCCCAATCCACCACCCCCGCCCCATTCCCACTTCCTCCCAGAATCTTCATTTTACCCTGGAGCT
Source organism: Peromyscus aztecus (assembly GCA_902168405.1). Taxonomy (NCBI): domain Eukaryota; kingdom Metazoa; phylum Chordata; class Mammalia; order Rodentia; family Cricetidae; genus Peromyscus; species Peromyscus aztecus. The sequence continues at coordinate 8,771 of CABHPQ010123678.1, forward strand.
TGACATCACCAGATTGTAGGGGAGGGGGAGGGAGGGTGCTCAGGTAATACTACCAGTAGAGGGCAGGAAAGTTCCACATACAAAACTTGGCTGAGAAAAAGCTTCTAAACTTGACTACCAACCTGTAGTTAATAGAGAACTGGGCAGAGGAGCAAAATAACCAGGTTTAGAAAAGATTTATTTCAGCTGCTTAAGCAGGAAAGTCATAGACTTCCCAAGAAAACTCCATCTGTGGAATTCCGAGCAGGGCAAGGTGTGTTAGTGATCAAAGGCTAGAGCTGAAGCCTTAAACCACTGTTGCTCCAAAAGACATAGTCCTACAGTTCCTGGCATGCACCCTTTTGGCAAGCTCTAAAAGACTAGCGTAAGGGAGTTTAAAATTTTAGTATCAGGAAGAAGACTGACTTTTTGACTTCTGCATTGGGGAATTGGATAGTTTAAACATAGATCTGATGCACAAAGCTACATCTTATCTCCAAACAAAACTGGAAAATATAAGTGAATTATACCAATTTTATTAGTGAGCTATTTGATGCTAGGTAAATCTCCACTCAAACTTGGTCTCAATCCCTTTAAAGGTATAAATTGAATTAGACCATTATGAAGACAGCTCTCCTTCCCGGCCCCCAACGCCACTATCCACTCTCAGCTTTTCTCCCAGAATATCTGAAGAGCCCTTAAACTGTATGGCTTCAATCTTTGAGTAAATGTTCTAGAAAGAACATTTAAAGTATTTGAAGGTGGTTGCAAGTACAGAAATATCACATGAAGGGGAGGATTCTTACTGAAGATTCATGCTTTCTTCATATACCACTACTGCTTTCCTTTCTGGTTGAGTGTTCTTAGCAAAACCTTTCCTGAAAGCCAAGTTTCATAGTTATCTGTCTCACAGCACTCCGGGAAATTCTGCTTCAAATATCTATTTCATTAGAGGCAAACTATGGAATTTTTTTTTTTTTTTTTTTTTTTTTAGCTAGCATTTGAAATTGCTGTAAAGGACCCTAATTCCTGTATTTAAAAAAAATTAAGAAGTCTTACCACTCTGTTTTTTATACTTTGTATTTTTAACTGTCTCAAAAAGTAAAAGATTTATATGTGGCCTCCACAGACACCCTTCATTTTTGTTGATCCTCCCTTCCATCCTCTTGTCTCCTGATCTTCCAGCCACCATCCTGTACCTTTAACCTTGATGTTTCCCCTCTCCTCTTTCATATCACATAAGTTCTACTAGCATCTATTCCCCTCTAGCCTCTTTCTGATTTTCTGGCTTCTTCAGATACCCAAACTTAAACACATGAATCTAAGGATTTGAAGTAGGACTCCAGAAATAAGAGATGACATGTAGTGGGGTTGGGTTATCTCACTAAGTATGCTCTTTCACACTCCCACCCATTGACCTGCAGTTTCCATTGTGTGCATATAACACGTTCTTATTGGTTATTTACTTGTTGCTGGACATCTTTTCAGGTTTCATTTACCAGCTAATGTGAATAAATCACCTATGAGCATGGGTGAATAGGTTTTTCTATAGTAGGATGTAGAGTTTGCCTATACACCCATGAGTGGTATATCTAGGTTATATGTCCATTATATGTCTAGATTTCTCAATAACACCACATTGATGTCCATAGGGGCTTTGACACTCTATGTTCCCAACAGCAATTAATAAGGCTTTCATTTTCCCATACCCCAGCATCTGCTGTCATTTGATTTTATTTTTGATAATAGCCGTTTATAGTTCTCTGATGGAAAATTATGCTGAACATTTTTTAAAGTGTTCATTTGCAATTCAAATTTGTTAATTTGAGAATTCTACATTTGATTCTAAATTTAATTTTTGGAGGATTGGCTTATTTCTTTATTGATATTTAGCTTTCT
>CABHPQ010123683.1:0-13681 GCA_902168405.1 Peromyscus aztecus
GGCTGTTCTTCCAGATGACCAGAGTTCAGGTCTCAGCCCACACACTGGCTTGTTCACAGCCACCTGTACCTCCAGTTTCAGGGGATTTGCTGCCCTCTTCTGGCCTTTGGGGGCACCTGCATGCACATGTGCACATTCAGACTCACAAATACAATAAACTTTATTAAAAAGTGCAAGGTTATCTTGCTACATAGAGAGATTGAAGCCAGCCTGAACTACATGAGACCCTTTCTCAGAAAGTGCAGCCAGGACTCATTCAAGTATGACAGCTGTCATAATCCTTAGCAAATGGGACAGAACTTCCTCAGAATGGGTGGAACGTTCTCCATGTCAGATTTTAGGGGAGAGAGAAGAGAGGGCGTTTGGAGAGAGACACACACAGAGAAGAATCTTTTGCAGGCAAAGGCCTTTTTTTTTTTTTTTTTTTTTTTTTTCTTGGTGATAATCCTGGCTATCCTGGAACTCACGATGTAGACAAGGCTGGCCTCAAACTCTACCTGCTTCTGCATCCCGAGTGCAGGGAGTAAAGGTGTGTGCCGCCATGCCCACACATCTCAAGTCTTTTAAGGGCTAGAGATGCTATCTCATCTCTAGGGAAGAGGCTAGAGCGCTTCCCTAACCCAAGGCTCTGGTACAGGCCCACCTGCCCAGGAAGTGAAGGCTGTGGTGAACTGAGACCTCCCACATCGTTTAAAAATCAAGACACGCCCCCACAGGCCAATCTGCTAGGTAGTTCCTCGATTAAGACACTTCTGTTACACAGACTGGGCTACATAATACCCTATCAAAAAAATAAAAAATAAACGAGCAAAAACGTGTATGGGACAGAGACAGTTGGAAAAGGAAAACTGGGGTGATGGTCCCAGTTGGAAAGGGGAAGGCCAGAGGTGTGTTTTGGGTAGGGGAAGCAGTGGATATCCCTCAAGACTAGGATCCTAAGGGAGGTGTGGTTGATTACCTCCTGAATACCCATGTCTCCATTTCCTTGGGCTCCCCACTCCGCTTTGCAGGCCTTGTGGAGCCGGTTTTTTCCTGCCATGGAGGCTCTGCGGGAAGTTTTGGTCCAAGGAACTGTTGGGGACCTACGAGTGGCCCGGGCAGAAATGGGGCTAGATTTAAACCATGTACCCCGGTCTAGAGACTGGAGCCAGGCCGGCGGCGGCCTGCTGGATCTAGGCGTCTACTGCGTCCAGTTTCTCTCCATGGTCTTTGGTGCGCAGAAGCCAGAGAAGATTTCGGCCGTGGGAAGGATCCATGAAACAGGTACTGCGTTTTCTCAGCTAGATGGCGGTAGGAGGCGTTCTCTCTCAATTCCCCTGCTCCTCCTCCCCACCACCAGAGAAATCAAGTTAGACCGCTAGAGGGACGTCCTCGAAGGACGCCTCTCCTAGCTACGCACTAGACACACAAAGAACTACCATTCCCAGAATTGCCAGAGGCACATGTATATGTGGTTTAGGCAGGGGGCTACCCCATGGCTTTCTGGGAAATGTAGTTCAAAGAACTAGGGCATCCTCGGAAAGGTAGGCAGGGCCCAATGTCTGGCTCAACTCCACCCAGAACTCCTTTACTCTTTCACGCAGGTCAGCTCTCCACTGGGCATACATGTCACTCTACCACGTGATCAGAAACTGGATGGCTGAGTCTTAATTACTTGACTGGTCAAATGATAATAATAGGGGTGTCGTGGGAGTCGATCCCCGAAGAATTGAAGTAACTATTAAGACAAATGGTTAGCACTTAAATACAAACAGTTGGTATTGGGTGGTGGTGGTCCATGCCTTTAATCCCAGCACTCAGGAGACAGAAGCAGATGGATCTCTGAATTCAGGGCTGTAGCATGAATCTTAAAGAGTCTTATTAATAAAATCAAACCTGAAGCCAGCTATTGGGGTGAATACTGGAAGGTCAGAGAGACAGAACAAGCCATAGCTATCTCACCTTGCTGAATCCTCAGCTGGTATTGCTTCCTCAGACTGGAGGCCTCTATGTCCTCATATACGAATGACTCTCAGCTGAACTGCTGCTAGAAGCCTGAATGATTAACCAGCCCAAATGCTTCTCCAGGCCAAATGCTTCTAGTTTCTGGTCCTCACGCCTTATATACCTTTCTGCTTTCTACCACTACTCCCTGGGATTAAAGGCTCGCTTTCTGGGATTAAAGGCGTTGTCACCATGCCTGGCCATTTCCAATGTGGCCTTGAACTCACAAAGATGCAGAGGGATTTCTGTCTCTGGAATGCTAGGATTAAAGGCGTATGCTACCACTGCCTATCCTCATGTTTAATATTGTGGCTGTCCTGTTCTCTGACCCCAGATAAGTTTATTAAGGTACACAATATTTTGGGGAACACAATACCACCACAAACTGGTCTACCAAGCAAGTTACAGGACAGTCAGGGCCATACAGAGAAAGTCTGTCTCGAAAAACCAAAAACGGAAGAAAGAAAAAGAAACAGCCAGGAGGTGGTGGCACACACCTTTAATCCCAACACTTGGGAGGCAGAGCCAGGTTGATCTCTGTGAGTTCAAGGCCAGACTGGTCTACAGATGGAGATCCAGGACAGGCACCAAAAACTACACAGAGAAACCCTGTCTCGGAAAAAATATATATATATATATATATATATATATATATATATATATATATATATTATTACCCAGGTATGGTGGTGCAATGCTTTAATCTGGAGGCAGAGGCAGGTGAATCTCCGTGTGTGCCAGGCTAGCCTGCTTTACACAGTGAGTCCCAGGCCATACACAGCTACATGGTGAGATCTGTCTCCGCAAATCAACCAAAATAAAACAAAACTGGTCATTGGAGAGACGGATCAGAAGTTAAGGGTCATCGATGCTCTCTACAAGAGGATTTGGGCTCAATTCCCAACACCCCCATGGTGGTTCACAACCATCTGTAACTCTAGTACCAAGGGATCTGAAACCTTCTTGTAACCTCCTTGGACACTGAGCATGCAAGTGGTGGACATACAAACACTAATACTCACCAAATAAAAATAAATAAATCATCCGGGCGGTGGTGGTGGTGGTGGTGGTGGTGGTGGTGGTGGTGGTGCGCGCCTTTAATCCCAGCACTTGGGAGGCAGAGGCAGGTGGATCTCTGAGTTTGAGGCCAGCCTGGTCTACAGATGAGTTCCAGGACAGCCAGGGTTGTTACACAGAGAAACCCTGTCTGACATAGAGATTGGATCAAGGAGAGCATAGAGCTCAGTTGAGGCAGGGTTTTTAAGGAGTAAAGGACTGGGAGGGTAGGGGAATCCAGATGTAGATGGGGGTTGAACTCCTATTGGTCAGGAGTGAAGTAACAGAAGTCTTGTCAAACAGGGATTGCTACTGGCATTGCTACAAGGAAATTGGCAATTTATATACAGATTATGTAAGCTGTCCTTTATGTTCTAGAGCATTTAATACTTGTTTGTCTCAATTCTAACTGGTCCCCTGCAGGGCACAGTTTGTGGCTTTTCCTGGTTGTTGTAATGGTGAGGTCTAGTCCCAGTATCGTTAGTCTGCAGCCTGCCATGGCTACACTAATGTTAAGTTAGGCCTCTTCAGATCCTCTTCAGATCACCACCACCACCACCACCACCACCACCACCACCACTGCCCGGATGATTTATTTATTTTTATTTGGTGAGTATTAGTGTTTGTATGTCCACCACTTGCATGCTCAGTGTCTAAGGAGGTTACAAGAAGGTTTCAGATCCCTTGGTACTGGAGTTACAGATGGTTGAGGAAGAGCAGTTGTGCTTTTAACCACAACTCTCCAGCTTCCTCTTCTTTTTTGGTTTGTTTGTTTTATATTGCTTTTAATTATTACTGTTGTTTTAAATTTTCCTGCCACAGTGTCTCAAGTAGCACAAGCTGGCCTTGAACGCAAACTGTAGCTCAAGAAGACCATGAACTCCTGGTCCTCCTGCCTCGGCCTTCTAGGTGCTGACATTGCAGGTCTGTTCTGGCATGCCGATTCCACCGTTTCTTCCCCTCATCAGGCAAGCACTCTACAACCCACCTACATGCTCAGGTCTTGATTTCATTTTAAAGTAACACAAATAGCTTATCTGTGATCTATGTAACTTTGTAAGTTATTTTGGTTTTTTTACCTGAATTAATGGAATGATTGTAACAACATTACAAAGTAGGTTCTTTACAGGAAAGGGTGGTTCAGGGTGGTTCTGTGATTAAATGCTTACTGCTTTTACAGACAACCTCAGTTCAGTTTGCAGCATCCATTCACAATTACCTGTAACTCCAGATACAGGAGATCCAAAACCCTCTTCAGGTCTCCACAGGCACTCCCCAACACACACACACACACACACACACACACACACGCACGCACGCACGCACGCACGCACGCACACGCACGCGCGCGCGCGCGCGCACACACACACACACACACAAATAAAAATACAATGCATATTTTCGAAAGAGTAGGTTCATTTAGTCATTTACTCATTCAGAAAGTAATACCTTTAAAAAGTGAGTTTTGGGGCTGTGCAATAGCATGCTTTTAACCCTGGCACTCAAGAGGCAGAAGCAGACAGATCTCTGTGAATTCCAGGCCAGCCTGGTTGACATAGAGCGTTCCAGGACAGCCAGGGCTACACAGAGAAACCCTGTCTTGAAAAACAAACAAACAAGCCGGGCAGTGGTGGTGCACACCTTTAATCCCAGCCCTCGGGAAGCAGAGGCAGGCGGATCTCTGAGTTCAAGGGCAAGCCTGGTCTTCAGAGTGAGTTCCAGGACAGGCTCCAAAGCTACACAGAGAACCCTGTCTCAAAAAAGAAAAACAAGCAAACAAACAAAAATAGTTTTTCTTTTATGTGTATGGGTGTTTTGCTTGCAAGAGCTTCTGTGTACCACGTGAAGGCTAGGTGCCAAGGGAGGCCTAAAGAGGGCATCAGATCCCTTGGGACAGTTGTGAGGTGCCATGTGGGTGCTGGGAACTGAAACCACTTACTCTGCAAGAGTAGTACAGGTTCTTACCTACTGAGCCATCTCTCCAGCCCTGAGGTATAATTCAGATACCATACAATTACTCATTCAAAGTACATAATTAATTCAGGGCATTGTGGTTGAAGCCTGTAATCCCAGCCCTTTGGTGACTGAGGCAGGAAGATGCTATGAGTTCAAAGCCAGCCTGGACTATACAGTAAAGCCTTGTTTAATAAAAGCAAAACAGGGGCCAGGTGAGATGCCTTAGCGGGTCAAAGGTGTTCACCATGGAATCCTCAAGACCAGAGTTTGGGGGGCTGGAGAGATGGCTCAGCGGTTAAGAGCACTGACTGTTCTTCCTGAGGACCTGGGTTCAATTCCCAGCACCCACATGGCAGCTCACAACTGTCTATAACCCCAGTTCCAGGGGACCTGATGCCCTCATACAGACATACATGCAGGCAAAACCCCAATGTACAGAGTTTGATCCCCAGGACTTAGAAAAAGATGGAGAGAGAATTTTCTGGAGTTTTCTGACTTCTACGGGTGTGCTATGCCACATGTCCCTCTGCATGTACAACATGCCTATATACACACTAAAATAAAGGTTTAAAAACCAAAACTAAAAAGCTGGCCGGAGGTGGCCCACACCTTTAATCCTAGCACTCAGGAGGCAGAGCCAGGCAGATCTCTTTGAGTTCGAGGCCAGCCTGGTCTACAGAGCGAGATCCAGGACAGGCTCCAAAGCTATACAGAGAAACCCTGTCTTAAAAAAAAAAAACTATTCAGCCAAGCATGGTGGTGTCTGTCTGTAATCCCAACTCTTAGGAAGTAGAGGCAAGAGGATCTGTAAATCATCTAATCCCTAAGAAGTTTGGCATGAGCCCAAGCTCCAGAAGATTCTGTCTCAAACAAATAAAGAAAATCCTGCAAAACCAAAAACAAAACAAAACAAAAAAAAAGGAGATGAAACAAAAACACCACCAACAAAACCCAGGCCAGTTGTTTGGGTCAAGGTTGGAGGCCTGTTTCAGTCTGTCCCAGGACTCACCCGGTGCCCCTGCCCTGTGCTGCCCTGTGCTTTCGTTACAGGTGTGGATGACACTGTCAGTGTGCTTCTTCAGTACCCAGGAGGGGTCCATGGCAGCCTCACCTGTAGCATCACCTCCAACCTCACTAACACAGCATATGTGGCTGGCACCAAGGGCATGGCCCAGGTGAGACATCCCAACCGGGTGCTGGGAGCCTGTACAGCAACCTTGGAGGGGGATTCTAGAGCCGAAGTAACCATTTTTTTTACCCTGCTTCTGAGACATTCAGACTCCTTAACAACCAAGCCAAGGGATGGGTTTCAGCCTCGAGACCACAGTCCCATATTCCGAGGCCTTAGGACAAACCAGCTCTTTTGATGTTTGCTTTTTGGTGCTAGGAATGGAAGCCTGGCCTTCCCGACTGCTAAACAGGTGCTCTGTCACCAAGTTACGCTCTAGCCCTGAGTTCCTTCCAGTGATATTTGCTACTTTTCCTGTTCCTGTGACCATTATCTAACAGAAGTAATGTAACTGAGGGAAAGGTTCATTTTGGCTCAGCGTTCAAGACCTCTCAGTTCATCATGGTGGGAAGGCAAGGAGATTGAACCAATTTGGTCTGTAGCAATGGAAGTTTTCCACACAGTTTGTTGATACCATGACAGCTAGGAAGCCAAGAACTCAGGTGAGCACCAAGAGTGGATATAACCTCCCAGGCCCACACTCCAGCCACGCACCTCTGTTGTGAACAGTTTATGTTCTAAACATAATGCTAGCCATGCTTAGGACTTTCCAGTTGTTCCCAGACACAATCTGTATATCACCAAAGGTCAGATTTTCCTGGAATCCTGGAATGCCGTTGCTAGAAAGAACTCCTATTTTGGGTGTGAAAGCTTGGCTCACTGGAAGACATGGCTCACATGTATGCTACCCTGCATTTGCTACCTAGCTGCCAAAGAAAGGAGGTCCTGCTGAGCCTAAAAGTGCAGGGGGAAATCACAGTTCCAGGCCATTCTGGGCTGCAGAGGGATTTCAAGGACAGTCTGAACTACTTAGCAACACCTTCAAAAACAAAAAGCGGAAAGAGAATCTGGAGACACAGATCTAGCACCTGCCTAGAATCCTCCAGGGAGGGGCTGTGTGCACCGCTCAGTCGTAGAGCACCTTTTAGTGCGCAGCTGAGAGTGTGTTTGATCTCCCACACTTCAGTGAAAAAAATCTGGGGAGAAAGAAATCCTATCTCCAGCCAGTCAAGCTATGGGATAATCTGAGGCCTTTCCTGCATTTGAAGGATTTCTCCCACCCTTCCCTCATGCCCCTCCTGACCTCTCAGCGTTTGCACTCTGTCCCACAAGTGGGCAGAGGGCTACTGTTTCCAGACCTTCTACCGGCTAAGAAGGAAGGTTGTCGGTCTGCTTTGTGTGGGCCCTTGGAAGGAAAAGAGCCACTCTAGGATGAATTTGGGCTTGACAAAAGCAGGGGAATCGACTTCTGGTGAACTGACTGCCCATTGCTCTGCAAAAAGCTTTTTTATTGTTACAGGATTTACACCCTTTTCTTTTTGTTTTTGGAGACAGGGTTTCTCTGTGTTACACAGCTCTGGCTGTCCTTGAACTCGCTTTGTAGACCAGGTTGGCCTTGAATGCATAGAGATTGCCTGCTTCTGCCTCCCAAGTGCTGGAATTAAAGGCCTGTGTCACCACCGCCCAGCAGGATTTATACCTTTAAGCAAACAACTTCCACTTACCAAAACCTCTTATCTGCAGTTGTTTGAAGGACGCATTTACCTAAGCATTTCTCAGCCATGAGACCTCTTGGTTTGCCAAGTCCTCTAGTTACTAGTTTTACAAAAGCTCTGAATCCTTCAGGAAGATCTCAGATAAGAATCAAACACTTCGCCGGCGGTGGTGGCGCACGCCTTTAATCCCAGCACTTGGGAGGCAGAGCCAGGGGGATCTCTGTGAGTTCGAGGCCAGCCTGGTCTCCAAAAGCGAGTTCCAGGAAAGGCGTAAAGCTACACAGAGAAACCCTGTCTCGAAAAAAACAAAAAAAAAAAAGAATCAGACACTTCCAACACCAGGAGCTGCTAGCCTGGCAGCAGCAGAGCACGGCCCAAGTCAGGACCACTGTGGAGGCCAAGATTTGAGGCAACGGGAGCTCTGAGCCCAGGTGAGCGGCAGCAGCTTGATTAAGAGTGTGGAGGCACCGAGAAGTAGCTGCTGCTCCAGTGTACGCTCCTAAGGAGCAAGATGACTTCCAGGACCTGCTCTCTTCACTGAAGATGCAGCGTCACCTGGTGCCCGTCCTCTGCCTGAAGGACATCTTTAGGCTGTCACAGTGCACTGAGGGTATGGGGGCCTCCACCACCCACCAAAACACTCTTCACCAAGAGACTGGAGAAGCAGCATGTGGAGAGTCTGAGCACTGAGCTACAGCTGATGTCCAGTCAAAGAAATGATATGTGAGATTGCCTCATCTCCTTCACAGAAGGCTCCTTGGACAATAGGCATTTATTGTTTCAAACTCCATGGTGACTGTCTTGGTTCCACAATTTCCCCTTTAGTTTATTATGTCTATGAAATGTGCTTCTATCCCTTTGCCCAACACCAAGTCTCTAAATTCTACCCAGAAGCAGAATCTGAAATCAGGGCAAGAGTGAGATGGGAACATAGACTATTCTCCTACCTCCAAATAAAAACCAGAGCCTGTGGCCTGAATCACATTAAAAAAAAAAAAAAAAGAATCAAACCCTTCAAACAAAAGGTAACAGTAACAAAAGGTAGCTCAAAGCCTAGGCACTAGCACTCTGGAGTTCAAGCCAGATGCAATGTCTCTGTGGGATCTCTTGCTACAGAAGGTGTTGTATGGAAACCAGGTAGGTGGCACACGCTTGTAATATCAGGCAGAAGAATCAGAAGTCCAACGTCAACCTCAGCTTCACTGGGAGGTGGAATCCAGCCTGGGCTACATGAGACACCCCCACACATAGACACACCCACACCTACCACTGTCTCAAAAAAAAAAATGATGGGAGCCAAGAGTGATGATGGCAGCCTACAATGTGGCAGTGAGTCCTTATTACTTGGCTGAAGGAGGAGCTAGTCCTCAAGTCTAAGGTAGTTTTGATTCCAAGGAGACAACAGGGTCTTGGTATGACAGGATCGTTGCTAAGAAGCAAACTCTTCAAACCCAATTCAGGCAAGAGGCAGGCTTGAACCTCACAAATCGAATGGGGGTGAACCCTTAGCTCTCGGGTGCCAGAGCTCATCCCTGCTGTTTGGAGTAAAGCCCTCGAAGCATTGTTGGTAAGGACTGAGTAGTATTCATTGTTATCTTTCTCCAGATTCGCAAAGTATGGTGCCCAACAGAGCTGGTGGTGAATGATGAGCATAAAGAGTTCCCTCCGCCTGTCCTCGGGAAAGAGTACAATTTTTTAAATGGATCATGCTTGAGTTATGAAGCCAACCACGTCCGCGAGTGCCTGCGTAAAGGTAAGGAGTGGAGGATTGCAGCCTGGTGTCAGTCTAAGCAGAAGGTGGTTCTCCTTCCTACCCTCAAGTGCAAACAGCTATTTAGAACTACATTTCCCAGGATGCCGAGGAACATACACCTTCTCAAACCACCCTGCCTATTCCCTGGGTCCTTCTGGGAATTGTATTCTTCTTGGTGTTGGTGTGTGGGTTTTGGATGAGTCTTCCTGTGCTCTCTCCTCCTAGGTCTTAAGGAAAGTCCTGTAATTCCTCTGGCAGAGAGTGAGCTCTTGGCTGAAATCCTTGAGGAGGTGAGGAAGGCTATTGGAGTCGTCTTCCCCCAGGATAAATGTTGATGCAGCTCCTGGGATGGACATGGCAAGCAATAATTTTTCCTACTTGAGGCATCCTAGCTTGACCCTCTTTGCTTTGGAGTTATTTTTGCACAACAGCTCAAGTTCTCATTGAAAGACCCTAACCCTTCAGGCTCACACCCCCAAGCCCCAGGAAATGATGAACTAAAAATCTAGTTCCCAGGGCAAGCTGACTCAACCATTATTCAACCACCCCTGCAACAATGTAACAATGTAAAGAGATTTCTGTTAAGAGATGTGCTCAACTGTGACTGGGATAGTTGCAAGTGTTCCAGGAAGGACCACTGTGACCTTTGTGTAAACTCCACTCCTGCCCTGATACCCCCCTTGAGGTTTCAGGAAGAATGTGCCAATTCTTCCCCCACCCTTGAGGTTTCAGGAGGAATGCGCCAATTCTTCCTGTACAGGTACTGATGTAACTGTACCCACTCTGTGATCACTCTGTGATTTTATGGGAATTGTAATCTTGTGGCTTTTGTGGGTTTTTCCTTTAAAAGTGCCTATGTGACTTTAGTGCAATGCAACTCTTGCTCTTTAGAGTAGAGGAGCCCAACTGTACAGCTGCTTCTTCAATAAAAACCTCTTGCTATTGCATCAACTGGACCGGAGTCTAGGTTCTTGGGGCGCCCCACTGGAGAAGATAGTACCCTGGGTCTTGGGTCTATCACTCATGTTGGAAACCACTCCTTTTCTGGGCTCCTGAAAGTCACCTTGCTTTTGTTCTTACTGTACATTCTATCACCTGCCCTCAGATTCACCAGGATGCTGCTTTGGGAAGCGTGAGTGAAAGGGTTTTCTGGTCCAAGGGTATCTTGGCGACCTGGAGCCAACGAATACCATAGTCACACCATGCAACAAACATCACACAAGAGATTTATTGGGCAGAAACCCAGAATGGCAGCTACCTCTGGCCAGAACAGAGACAGCAGTGGGCTGGGCAGAGGAGCAGGCTTTACATGGTCTTTGAAGCATGCACATTGAGCTAGTAGAAACGTACAGAACAGTCAGAAGTATTACTAGGCCATTAAACCTGGGTCATGGGGGTGAGGATTTCAAAGTCCCAGGTTTAGGGACAGTCCAGGGGCAGGGTGATTTTCCACTGGCCTGTTACTCTACAGTGAGAAACCCAAAATGGCCTTGAAGGAATGTGGAATACCCAGTGACTGTGTCATGCTTGTTCCGACTTTCTCCGTCCCTCTCCCTGAGATTGGTTTCCTCGTTAAGGACTGATTAAGAGTGGGTGTGGCAGCTGGGCATAATGGTGCGTGCTTTTAATCCCAGCACTCAGAGGCAAAAGCAGGCAGGTATCTATGAGTTCAAGACCAGCCTGGTCTACATAGCGAATTTCAGGCCAGCCAGTTACAAGGTGAGACCCTAGAGAGGGAATGGTGGCGGTGAGGACTTGGGGGTGGTGGGGAGGTCAGACAGAGACACTGGGGCTGGAGAGATGACTCAGTAGTTAATAGTACTTGTTGGTTTTGAAGAAGATGAAGATTTGGCCGGGAGGTGGTGGCACACGCCTTTAATCCCAGCCCTCAGGAGGCAGAGCCAGGAGGATCTCTGTGAGTTCGAGGCCAGCCTGGTCTACAGAGCAAGATCCAGGACAGCCAGGGCGACACAGAGAAACCCTTTCTCAAACTTTCTCAAAAAAAAAAAAAAACCAAAAAAGAAAAAAAGATGAAGATTGAATTTACAAAGTGGTTCACAACTGTCTTTAACCCCAGTTCCAGAGAATCCCGATGCCTTCTCCTGATCTCTGTGGGTACCAGGCATGCGCAGGGTACACTACCAATATGCAGGCTGTTAATTCTCAACCCTAGGACAAACAGCTGAGGTGCCTATTTAACATATCAAAGCCGACCTGGCCGCCAGGTTCTCCCAGCATCCTCTATGCTGGACTCTCCAGTCTAGGGGCTGGGCTGCCCTTCCCCCAGAAGCTCTTACCTATATAATCCAGACATTCTGATTACCCGCCCCTTTTGTACCTGGACTTCTTGGCTGCTGCACCTGGTTCCCCTCTCTCCCTCTTTCCCTTCCCCTCCCCCTCTCCCCACATGACCTAGATCAGTCTGGTCATGTCCACTCTGGACTTTTCCAGACATCCCTGCTTCTATGTACATTCTCCCTTTTATCTACAATAAACTTTCTCCTCCACTATACCTAGGAGCAGTCATGTACTTTTTTATTTATTTATTTATTTATGTAGTTATTTATTTTCATTCACAGGCTTTTAAAACACTCATATATAAAAAATAAAATAAATACATCTAAAAAAAATTAGCCAGGTGGTGATGGCATACACCTTTACTCCCAGCACTCAGGAGGCAGAGGTAGGTAGACCAGCCTGGTCTACAAAAAGCCACTTCTGGGACAGCCAGAGCTATTACATGGGGAAACCCTGTCTTGAAAAACCACCAAATTTCTGGCCGTCCTGGCTTTGTAGACCAGGGTATTATGCACGGTAGACACTCTGCCAATGGAGCTCCATCTATAGGCCAACAACCTGCTCTCTTAAATAAATAAATAAATAAATAAATAAGTAAATAAATAAATAAATAAATAAAACAAGGGGCTAGAGAGATGGCTCAGAGGTTAAGAGCACTTGTTGCTCTTGCAGAGGACCTGGGTTTGATTCCCAGTATCCACATGGAGGTTCATAACCATCTGTAACTCCACTTCTAGATCCAACACCCTCTTCTGACTTCCATGGGCACCAAGCACACATGTGAACATATAAGCACACAAGCAAAACACTCATACACATAAAATGAAATGAATAAATCTTAAAAAAAAAAAAGCCCCCATTGCTGGGCATGCCTTTAATCCCAGCACTCCAGAGGCAGAAAACCCAACAGGACTTCCTGAGATCTACTCTAGTTCCTTCCAAGGCAGTGCCCCAATATCCTCCCATTAGGTAATTCCTCTTAAAGGTCCCACGACCTCTTCGCATGACACCGAGGATCTACCTATCTTCTCCAGTATATGAACCCATGGGAAAACAAATCACAACATTTCTTTCTACCTCAGTTTTCATGGGAAACTCATCTCTCACGGCCCAGGGGCAGATATGGCCTTGGAGACGTCTTGAGTCTCAGAGGCAGCCAGGGTCTCCTGTATACTCCTGATATTTAGCCAGACATTAAATGATCCATTTGGAGACAACCATGAGTCAAGAGGTGTGCTAGATCTTAGGGAGTTAACAACAAATGAATACAGCCCTTTTGGGAAATTTGAGGTAGGTTCTCAATTAACTAAAACATTGCATACATAATTAATTTCAGTGATGTGAAGATGTGAAGCATTATAAAACCCAATGCAAAAAAAAAAAAAAAAAAAGCTGCTTACATCGGATATGCCTTTAATCAATCCCGGTGCAGAAGAAGACATAGGCAGATCTCTTGAGTTCGAGGCCAGCCTGTTCTACAGAGTTTTCCAGGACAGTAAGGGCTACACAGAGAAACAAACAAACAAACACCAATGACTCATAGCAATGAACACTTTCAAGTAAAGATGTATGGACTAAAGGGTACACTGTATGATTCACTGGACCACACTACAGCTTCCGCACCAAGAATTTTTTTTTTTTAGATATACTTTTTTGTATTTATTTATTTATTTATTTATTTATTTATTTATTTGTTTGTTTGTTTTTGAGTAAAACCAAAACTTATTATAAGCCACAGTCATCCTACGGTTTACCCCGCTATGTAGCCTCTCTAGTTCTGTGGGTTGCAGTCTGATTGTTCTTTGCTTTATATCTAGAATCCACTTATGAGTGAGTACATACCATGTTTGTCCTTCTGGGTTTGGGTTACCTCACTCAGGATGATATTTTCTAGTTCCATCCATTTGCCTG
>CABHPQ010123690.1:0-15446 GCA_902168405.1 Peromyscus aztecus
CAGAGGCCATTTTTACTCAAACCCCTTTCAACTTTGTTGGCTACAATACACTTCTTCCTCTTGGGATGTTTCCACTCCCAGCTTTCAGCAGGCATCCCATGGATCTGGCATCTTCAAAATTATGGAGTCTCCAAGGCAAACCAAGCTTCAAAACTTCACACAAAAACCTTTCTAGGCCTCCATGCAGGGATACTCCTGACACTTATCTGATCTTAACAGATTTCCTTATTTGTGGAATCAGATTCCATAACCTTTTTCTCTGTCCTTGACTCTAAATCTAGAACCATGTGGCTTAAGCTGACTAGTTCTGCTGCTTGCTAGGGTGGAACATGGACCACTCCTTCAATTTCATCTTCACCAGCTTTCTGTTTTAACTGGTTTCTTTCACTGCAGAAGCTGGCTGTACTGAAACTCAATCTGTAGACCAGGATGGGCTCAAGCTCAGAGATCCACCTGCCTCTGACTCTGGAGTACTGGGATTAAAGACATACACCCCCACGCCTGGCCCCAATCTTTTCTTTACTTCCTTTTCACAAGTTGGAAGCTTAGCTGGATGGGATCTTGGCCTGTGATCACCACTCACTTCATTCCATTTAATATCAGGCTTTTATTGAATCTGGTTATCTCCTTGAACACAGGATTTAGCTGTTTTCCAATCCCTGGTGCCCTCTTTCTCCTCAAATTGTACATTTTTTTTTTTTAATTTTTACCTTCCCAGTTTGCTCCTTTTCATTATAGATCTGCATAAGAGTGAATACTATTAACCACATAACCGAGTCTATATTAGACTGTTTTAATATTTCCTTTGTCAACTAATTAATCCAAAACTCTTCAATTTAGCCTCAGGCAGATTTTTTTTTTAACATGGGCACAAAGTAGCCACATTCTCCACCAAAATATCACAAAAACAGTATCTAGCCCACGTACTGAAACTCTTCCCTCTAAATCCTCTTTAGCTAAGCCCCCACAGCTCAAACCATTCTCCGCACTACTGTCATCTGTGTTCCTGCTAGGATGACCCATTATGTCACACTTTAAGTGTTCAACTGTTTTTCTAATCCAAGTCCACATTCCTGCAAACAAAAGCATGGTCAAGGCAATCATATCAATAGCCCAGTCGCTGGTACCACCTCCTATCTTAGGGTTCTATTGCTATGAAGAGACACCATGGCCACAGCAAATTTTAAAAGGAAAACATTGAATTGGGGCTAGCTTACCATTCTGAGGTTTTGTCCATTATAGTCATGATGGGAAGCATGGGCACATGCAGGCCGATATGATACCAGAGACACATTTCTGCATCTGTATCTGCAGGCAGCAGGAAGTGACTGTGACATGCTTTCCAGGCTTGAGCCTTGAGACCTCAAAGCCCACCCCTAGTGACATACCATCTCTTACTAAGCCATAGCTACTCTAACAAGGTCAGACCTTCTAATAGTGCCACTCTCTATATGCCGTTAGGGACCATTTTCATTCAAATAATCATAATGTATAAGAAAAAAGACGGTCTGTCTTTCCTGGGAACTGGCCAGGCTCTGTTTATTATCTGAGATATTGTTTTTGGCTCCTACCACACGTTAATATCCAGTAGTGGATATTTTGACAAAAATTGTCACTATCAGGTTCCTCATATGTCTCACTAGACATATAAAATAATCAATGTATTAGACTCTTAGTTATTATCTTCCTGGAGAGAAGTTATATAAGGCTAGAGGCTAGAACTATGGAGAGAAATTTCCTGGGTTCAAATTTTGACTCCTCGATGTGTCTCTTATAAAATCTGAAGACTCTCAAGTTGTGAACAAGGTCTGTTGCTCAGTTTCCTCAACTGTCCAGCAAAGAAATTATAGCACACACTTTCCAAAGTTAATTTTAAGATCAAATAAGTTAATCCCCTAAGTGTTAGAAAAACAGCTGATTCTCAAGTAATCAAAGACTGATAGTTGTTATTATTAAATATTTTGTTTTTCTAGCTTAGGTTTAAAATGGGAATCTCCTACTAAAGTACACATAGAAATCAGTCAGTGCAAAGAGGCAGGAAGAGTAGAGTAGGAGGTGGAAAAAAGCCACAATCAGAAAAGCAACCTAGATTGTGTTTGTGCCTTAATGTATTAACACGGATGGAAAATATATTCTGCTCTAAGATGCAACTAAAATTTGAAATATACCTCGTATACTTTTGAAGCAATCTTGTACCTGCCTTGTAAAACCTCCAGTCCATTGCTTTTAATGTATTTTTGGCTCTGTAGGTAGGCAGTATATAAATTTAAAATGACAATGTAAAATGTAAACAGCAAAGTATCAAGACATTATTTTCACCAGAGTTCCATGACTGGGCACTTCATTCACATCCACTCTCGTCCAGTGTGCAAGCAAAGGAACACACTACTGCAGATCCTAGAAATCAACAACTTAGGACCACTCTGAACCTTACATCTTTATCCAGTTCAACCTGTCAAATTTCTCATAACAGCCAGAGAAAGACTATGCTATGATTCAGGAATGATTTTGCCTGTTTTCTTTTTCATATCAGATACAGTTTTTCGTTATGTGGCCTGAAAGCCACACTTCCTGCCTCAGCTCCAGAAAAGCTATTATCACACCATTACCATGTTTGATTATATTCTTTCCGGATGGGGATTCTTGAATCTCATAAAAATATGATCCACATGATCAATTAGGACTGCTGAAAAACACAAGGCCACCTGCTTTTTCTGTGATTTTTTTTGTTTGTTTGTTTTGTTTTTCTGACCCATATTCCTTGTCAAACCACAAAGAAGTAATTCCCCATCAGGCTTCTCTCTCACTTTTTTAAGAATGAATGAGAGTAGATTAAAGAAATGGGAGAAAGGCTTAATACCGTCTTATTCTGTAAGTTAATATAAGTGTTATAGTTACATAGCAATGACTTTATAAAGATAAATTTACCTTTCTTTACTGCATTTTTAAATTAGGGTGCAAAATTTATATCACATGTTCTTTTTAAGTGTTATTAATAACTCAGGCATAAACTCAGCCATTTGTAGTGACTTCACTAGGGAATATATTTTGGCATATAAGAGTTAAATGACCTGTCTAAACTCAGGAAAATTCTTTGTAGAAGCAGCGAAATTATTCTTTCCCATTATTTTACCAACTAGAATAAATCATTTATTAAATGATGTTGAACTAAATGAGCAAATGTGGATCAGGTAAGATAAGAATGGTTTTAAGAAACTGTATCAACTTTCTAGTTCTTTATAAAAAGTCATAGATACATGTAACTCATCTCTTACTTTTCTCACTTTGGGGACCATTAAGAAAGGAGTTCATTCAGGCTTGTTAATATTATTCTATATCATCAGGATTGCCTGAGAAGGTACAGGAACTAGGAGGCAAGTATCTAGTGCAGTAAGAAGGCTGTATAAATTACCTGTAAATTTAACACTAGGTAAAAATGACTCTCCCTCATTGTACTGACACAGAGAATTTGCACTGCTTAATTTTTTATTTGTTTATTAGTATAACCATAGCATAATAGCAAGTCCTAGAAAATACTATATTTTTTCTGCCTTTCATGGAGTCTTATCTTCCCCATCCCCTTTGCCTTCCTACCTTTTCATATTACATTCTTTCATCTTGCTGCATATTCTCCTCATCTTTTCAAAACCCTATTATTCATTCACCCTTTTTAGAGCCAGGTTCCATATATTCTGATACTTTTAAACATATATTCCTATGAAACAGTATAAGAATAAAAGGGATTAACCAGATTTATATGATCTCAGCTGACACAGCAATTTTTTAACTGTCATTGCTATAAAACAGGCCAGCACACAGTAATACCTGTAAATTCAGGTTCTAGAATAATCTGCTTCTAGTAACAGAGGGGATGTTTGGATGCTCCATGATCTTGCAAAGTCTGTGGAGCACCTCTGTGTCCCTGTCTCAGTGAGATTTCCTGAGCTGCCTACTGGTCAGATCAATGCCTACTGCCATGCAGTTGTTTATAATCAATAAATATCAGCTATGTCTTTTATAACCAGTCAGTTTTCTGTCATGTACTATGGTGAAGTCCTACAGCAACAAGGAAACTTTTTAACTGGTGCTTATGTGAGGTTTTTTGATGACAAGAGACACTTCCTCAAAGGGAAATAAAGGATCCTAGAACCTGCTTCTTCTCCTTTGTTTCCTGGCCATGAGCTGAGCAATTTCCTTGCTATTGCTATCTAGAACAACCAGTAGAATCCTAAAGCAGTTGGTTCATCTAACCTTATACTAGAACCTCCAAATATGTAAGCCGGAATAAGTCTTCTCTTTCTAATTTATTTCATTTTTTTTCATTACAGCAATCTGAAGTGACTAACATACCAGCCATCCAAGCTGCTCATAATTGTAACCAACAAAAACAGAGAAAATGAATACTTACTCTCTTAAATCACTAAGTTCTAAGTTAGTCATTGAACAGAGATAATCAAATACTTTACTTGTCAATTGTTTATATACCTACACAATGTTTCTGTATATAAAATAAAAGTGCAATAAATGGGAATACTATGGTGTACCTGGGAGCTTTCCTGTGTCCCGTCCGGCCCTGAGGTTTCACAGGCATTTATACAATAATCACTCAGAGGCTTATATTAATTACCAACTCTATGGCCTATGGCAAGCTTCTTGCTAGCTAGTTCCTTCATCTTAAATTAACCCATTTCTATTAATCTATGTATTGCCACATGTTCTGTGGCTTTACCTGCATCCCATTACATGTTGTTCCTTGGACAGTGGTTTGGCATCTTCTCTTTCTCTACTTTCTTTTCTCCCTATCTCTCTAGGATTTTCTAGCCTGGTTCCATCCTGCCCTGTCATAGGCCAATGCAGCTTTATTTGTCAACCAATCAGAGCATCACATATTCACACTGTATACAAAGACATCCCACAGCACTATGGAGTTTGACTTTCTTTGTAAATTAGATGACTAGAACATACTATCCAAATATTATACTTAACACAAACTATAATTTGTTGAATATTGTATCTTTCTTATACCTTAATGATATCCAGGTATTGAATTATAGAGTCTTTGGCATTTGAAGCCCAGCATCTTCAGGTGAAAGAGACTTCATGACCAATACCAGGGAAAAGGTTTAGAAAGAGCAGATATATCCGGATTTTATATGTGATTAAAAACATCCCAGTCTCTCTCAAAACATTGGAATGACACTCTGTCTTTCAATAACTGGGCATGACTGAGGTTAACAGTAGTTTTTATCCAATGAAGGAAACTAGATAAACATCTAGATGGGGAAAAGCATGGGTAAAGAAACTCTGGCAATAACTTACTGCATTCATTATCATGAAGCCAGCCTATCTTTTCAATTTTTACTTGTATGAGTCACGATATCCCACTGTTGTCCAATGTCATCCTGACTGACTGAAATGTTACATTAAAAAGCCACCTATTCAGATAATGCATGCAGTTTTTATATTCCATTACCTATATTTTGATATATCATCAATAAAGTTAAAAATAGTTTCTTTAAACATTGTGGTTCTCACTTCTTAGAACTTCAATTCCATTGGACTGTGAATTATGGATGTTACGTACTTATTCATTTTCTCAATGCAGAACTGCTTATATTAAGCGCTACTGTTTCCTCCTCCTTTGCCTTCTTATCATAATTACACTTTGCTGGATCTTCACTGCTGTATCTCTGCCATTTATTATAGCAACAAAAAAAGCTATTTCTATTCAGAAAAGAGAGCAGAAAGTTACTTTAAATGCTTGAAAGGCAGCAGCCACTGTCTATCAGAATTCACCACCACCCATTTTTCCCCCTCCATTCATTCACTTGAAATCAGATTCTAGAATCTGTCCTTGTCAGTATGAAATGAGACTATAAGGCTGGCTCCAAGAGCTCTGGCATGAGACTGCACTAGTTGTGCAGAGTCAGTTGACTTCTCTTGTGTAACCTTGTGGGCAGTGTTTTCTCCCAGACACTGGAACTCATTAACATTAGAACCAGGATCCTTAAAGGAGCCAACAGTTCTTTTTTTCTCTGCACAGATATTTTGCTCTTAGACATCAGCTCCTTGCCCTCTGGATAGAATGCTCGGCACATGGGAAAGAAAATATTTTTATATCAATGCCCTGTTCTACCAAAAATTAGTCCAGATCAAATAAATCTATAATCAATTCTAGTTTCCTGGCTTTAAAAATATTGGACTCACAAATTATTTGACTGTGCTACATACTTCTCTCTCATCTTCAAACAAAGGAAGTTTAATACCTATTCTAAATGGTTAATGGATGCAGAGTTGTGGAGCCCAGGCCAACTGATAAATCTACAGCACAACTCCTATACCTGATGCTCAGAAATCATTGCAGAAGTGGGGACCGAAAGATTGTAGGAGCCAGAAGACCAGGGAATTTGCTGTATGATTGTCTCCTAGAAATGTCAAAAACTACAGCCATGGAGTCTCACCAACATGGCTGCCTAAACTAGACCTGAACAAAGATGACAGTAATTGTCATATGAATGTGAACTTGGGAGGAAAGCTTATGAGGCCTTAACCCTAGCCAAATAACTGCAAGCAAATAAAAAACTGTGAGAGCAAAAGAAATAGTCTTCCAAGGAAGAACACACCAATTAGTCATCTAGTAGTAAAATGATCAGCTCTGAAAACATATACATAAAAATAACATAAAACAGATAAAGTGGGTTGTATTTACATATTTAGGAATGTGTGTGTGTGTGTGTGTGTGTATGTGTGTGTGTGTGTGTGTGTGTAAAAATAATTAAAGAAGAAGAGACCATGAATTTGAAAGAAAACGGGGAGTTTATGTCCATGGGTGGGATTAGAAAAAGAAAAGAAAAGGGAAAATGAAGTAATTATATAATTTCAAAATTTACCAAAAAAATTAAAAAATGAGATTATGTGTGATAATATTTAATGTCATTCTTGATATGACATTATGATAAAGAGTTTGTTTCACTATCTTTTCTATTCCCATAGCATTTTCTGGAAGAAAATTGCTTAATGAACTTACTGGCAAAACACAACTGATATAGGAATCATTTGATATCAAACTTAAAATATCATAGTATGTTTACTGTATTAGAATAATCTCATTTCAGCTATGCTTCACATCAGGAGTTATGTGTACATCTGTGTAGATGTTATTCCTTTAGTCAAAAAAGATTCTTATTTTATTTTCACTTGTACCCATTCAGTCATAGGATTAAGGATCCATTGATTGTCAGATGCAGGGTACCTGGGAGAAGAATTAAAAAAATGAAAGACTGACATTAAAAACACTAAGAAAATCAAGTTACTTTCACAGTTTAAAGGTGTCTAGTGTGGTAGTAAGTTGTAAGTGTATATGACATTTATGGAAGAAATTAGGGTATTTGTTTATTGAGATCATAGTGGTGATAGTGAATTTTGTAAAACTGACAGAATCACAGTTCACCTGGGGAAAGAGGTTCAAGAAGGTATTGTCTGTATCAAGTTGGCCTTCAGGCATGCCTGGAAGGAGAATTCTTAATTGGTTAACTGAGGTGGGATGACCCACCCTAAATTTAAGAAGCACAAATTTCATTGGTTAGATTATCTCTTGATGATCAGCTGCTGCAAATTCTTGACACATTTACTTCCCACGGTGATGGACTGTTACCTGGAATAGTCAGCCAAATAAAATGTTTTTATCTTTGGTTGCTTTCATGTTTGATAATATTTAATGTCATTCTTGAATATGATAAGGAGTTTTTCACTATTTTTTCTATTCTCATGGCATTTTCCTGAAGAAAGCTGCTTAATGAACCTACTGGTAAAATGCAACCAATATAGGAATCACTTAATAACAAACTCAGGATATCACAATACATTCAATCACCATCAGGAAACAAAATTAAAACAATAGTTAAATGCATTTTCAATTTTCAAGTTCAATGGACAAAATAGCAAACTGTTCTCTAAGTTCTTTTCTTTCTATTGATAACCAGTGCAGCTCTCAGTCCTCATCAGCAAACCTTCTTTTACTAGGAGAGGGTACTTAATGCAAAGACCAACAACTAGTTAAAGCAGAGAAAATAAGAGCCTGGAGTGCTCAAATCTAAATTGGACATCAAACCCACACTTACTCTTCCAAAGTCTCGGGGATTATCATGGAAGAGGTTGAAGAAAGTGAGGAAGAGCCCAGAGATTGCAAAGGGCTTCTTGGAAACAGTATTTTCCAGACATGATAATATCAGTCCATGCATGAACATACAGCAGCTATGACTACATACACAAGACATGCATAAGATCAAGCCAGTCACAATTCCAACAAGGACTGCAGAGAACTTCCAGAAGCCTCACACAAGCTGAGGAACTATTGGTAGTTAATGGCTACACAAGGAAGAAATGTCAATTTTCTCCAGGGATAAGCCCCCAAGATAGGTTGTCTATGCTTCAATGGGTAGCTTAAACTCATGCACATAGCAGAAACAACAACTCAATACAGTTGTTAAAGTGGGGGGGTTATGAACTTGGAAGGGAGATGTGGTGTGGGAGTTTCTGGAAGGAGTTGGAGAAAAGACAACAGGGGATAGATTTGACCAGAACACCTTATCGGCATATATGAAATTCTCAAAGAATGAAGAAAAGATATACGTAAAAAATAGATTTCAAGTTTGTTTCTAGAAATTTCTTCCAAAATAATTAAATACATGAAAATATCTAGATAAAAAGATATTTTGACATAGAATTATCTATGGAATCAGAAAAATACATTTCTATTTTCTTTTTTCTTTATCTACATATGGTGTTTCTTGTTCTATAAAGAAACAGTATGGTTCTGTGTCATCCTGTATAGCTCATGGGCCTCAGTTGCTATTACAAAGCTGTCTGTTGACAGAAATACAACATGCACAAGTTTTTATGAATAACTAGCAATGGTTTCAGTGTTTTTTTTTCCAAAATATATCTCTTTCTAACTATTCCTATTCTCATGAAAGATTGAAAGTGAGGATTTTCAATCATATTTGTGACTTTTACTCCTCCCTCCCTTCTGATCTGTTATTTACTTTTTTAAAGTCAGATTTGTACTATTTAATCTACTTTTGTTCTGTCTTTTTTTTTACTATTAAATTTCTGGGACTTCTTGAAAAACAAATGTCTAATAACTTTCATCTTTTAACTCTTCCATATTTATGTCATCCCCCCAGCTTTGCAGTTTGAACATAACAAAATACCAGTTTTAGGGCAAATGGGTATGCTATTCTTGTACACATTTTTACATCCAGAGTAAATCAGAAGGCATGATTGACACCTGCTTTTCATCTCCTGAGATCTGTGATGGCCATAAAGCTGATTGGATGTCAACATGACGAGAACTTCTGTGATAGGCCACTTAATGCCTCAAGCCTTTGCTTAAGAACAAAGACAGTTACCACTGCATGAGAAGAACAAAATGACTAGTAAATATTATCACAAAGCTTGCTTCATGAGCTGTAAAATGGCCTGAGAGAAATAAGATTAAGTTGATACACTGAAATTCTATATTTAAATTCTATATTTAAAACTTACATCAGATAATTTTAGGCAAATAACCTCATATTTTTGATTTTCATATGATAAATTAGTTATATAACTGGACTTTACAATCTTTTGAATAGAAAAAAAATAGTTTTCCAGAGAAAGACACCAAGTTTTGTTTGGATAGCTCATTTTAATATAAGTTAAATAAAATTTGGCTCAGCTGTGCTATAATTTAGATCTTTGACCTTGAAAGACATACAGTTCAAGTGTTTGAAATTTTTACTATAATACTTCATCTTCTTTTCATTTTTAGTCCATTTACTACAAGGGTCAATTAAGAAAAGAAATGGAATATTATTTATATAACTATTTTTGTCTAGAATTCCAAATAAAATTATTTCTTCATCTATAAAACTGTAACTAGCAGCATTATATACAATAGGGGATATTGCATAAGAAAACTATCTCAAATTTAAGACTCACAAGTGACTATAATTAAGATTTTAAGAATAGCACTCTACATTTGAAAGACTTGGATTTTGTTTCCACAAAGAAAGAAATCTTGTGACAAGTAGTTCAGCATCCTTCAGTCAGAAGGTCAATGTCTTTTCAGTTGGTGAATTACTCTTGATTCAGGAAAAAGTGTTTCAATAGAATGGTGATTTCCACTTCTGTCTAATTAGATGTCTTCAGTGCATTACATGGCCCTTTTCATCAGCTCTTCACACACATTTGGCAAAATAAGTGGTCCAGTTAACATTTGTAGTACAGAAAATGACTCTTTCCAAATCAGCTCAACCTTTACATCTCCTTTTAGTAACTGTACCAGTTGTTTTCTTTTTTTTTCTTTTTCTTTTTCATAACAAGTCAAGAAATGGCTTGAAACAATATTCACTTATCGCTCTGCTTTTATGATGGTTTCTCATGAGACATTTGCATATGAGTAACAGGAGCAGCCTGGCTAAACTCGGTTCTGTGTTCAGGGTCTCAGTCTCCAGGTGTCAGTTGTCAGTGATTACAGTGAGGTCCTGGGAGCCAGCCCACTTGGAGAAATATCCAGGTTGTTAATAAATTTCAGTTCTCTGTGGCTGTAAGAGTGACATCTTCTTTCCCTGGCCATTATCAGCTCTCATCTGTGACAGTGATTCTAAATCGTTTTCCACTCCTGATCCCTATCACCCAAGACATTTTTTTTTTGTACAGTCACTTTCAAAGTGTTGTACAAGTTTACCCACCCACCAACAATGATGGAGTGTTCCCCTTGCTCCTTATCCTCTCCAGCACAAGCTATTGCTTGTGCCTTTGATCTTAGCCATCCTGACAGGTGTAAGATGGAATCTCAGAGTTGTTTTTATTTTCATTTCCATGATGGCTAAGGATGGTGAACATCTCCTTAAGTGTTTCTCAGCCATTTGAGATTCTTCTGTTGAGAATTCTCTGCATAGATCTGTACCTCGTTTTTAATTGGATTATTTTTTAAATCAAAAATTCCAGTACAGTGAACTCCAAAAACGTATTAGTTTGATACTTAAAAACTGAAGAAGAGTATGAAAATATTAAGACTCATCACTTTCTATAATTAAACTAAAGGAGATCAAGGGGTTACAAATATGAAAGTAAGAAGTTAAAGTAGCATTATTCACAGATTATGTGATAGTATACACAAGGAATCCCAAATATTCTACCAGGAAACTCCTATAGCTAATAAACAACTTTAGTCAAGTGGTTGGATACAAAATTAACTTAAAAAAATGGTAGCCATCCTATACACAAATAATAAGTGGGCTGAGAAAGAAATCAGGGAAACAACACCCTTCACAATAACCACAAATATTACAAAGTAGCTTGGTATAGCACTAACCAAGCAAGTGAAAGACCTGTATGATAAGAACTTCATGTCTTTGAAAAGAGAAATTGGAGAAGATATCAGAAGATGGAAAGATACCCCATGCTCTTGGCTTGTTAGGATTAACATAGTAAAAATGGCCATGTTACCCAAAGCAATCTACAGATTCCACATGATCCCCATTAAAATTCCAACACAATTATAGACCTTGAAAGAACACTACCCAAATTCAAAGGGTAAAATGAAAAACTCAAGATAGCTAAAACAATCCTGTATAATAAAAGAACCTCCAGAGGTATCACCATCCCTGACTTCAAGCTCTGCTGTAGAGCTATAGTAATAACAACTGCATGACATTGGCATAAAAAAAAAGACAGATGGATCAATGGAATCTAATGGAAGACCCAGATGTAAATCCACACACCTATCAAAACTTGGTTTTCAACAAAGAGGCCAAAATTATACAATGGAAAACAGAAAGCATCTTCAACAAATGATGCCGGTCCAACCAGATCTTGGCATGTAGAAGAATGCAAATAGATCCATATCTATCACCCTGCACAAAACTCAAGTCCAAGTGGATCAAAGACCTCAACATAAATCCAGTTACAGTAAACCTGTAAAGGGAAAGAGAGAAGTAATCTTGAATGCATTGTCACAGGAAACAATTTCCTGAACAGAACACCAATAGCACAGTCACTAAGATCCACAATTAATAAATGAGATCTCATGGAATTGAAAAGTTTCAGTAAGGCAAAGGACACCATCAATAGGACAAAGTGGCAGCCTATTCGAATGGGAAAAGATCTTCACAAACACCCAATACATTTTTACATGATTGAAAAAATGTAAGTATTAAAAATATATACACTGAGTCTAGAGAAATGGATCTGCAGTGAACACCAGTTATGGCTCTTCCAGAGCATGCAGATCTATTTCCCAGAATCCACATGGCAGTTCAGAACAATCTTAACACTATTTCCAGGGGATCTGGTGTTCTTTCCAGGCTTCCATAAGCACCAGGCACACACATGTGATGTACAGACACACATGCAAGTAAAACATCCATGCACATAAAATAAGTAAATAAAAATTTTAATATACACAGGTCAAACATTTCTGATAATACAACCAAGAAATCAACTTTAAAACAATTTCTTTACAATACCTGTAACTTTACCATTTAATAAAGATGATAACAAATTTGTATGTAAATTAGATGCTCATTTATTTTCACATAAAGAATTAAATCTTGGCTGAATGCACCATATTGCAAGCCATAGAACCCCTTCAGTGTTTCTCAGAATTAGCTGTTATTTTGATTTTATAATCATCAATGCTGAGAACGCTTCTTCACATAAATACATAACACAAGATTGTGGAAGTATATTTAAGTATTTAAGAACATTCAGAAATTACTAAAAGTTTTATTTTAGTCTCAAGCCAAAATTCTTCCATTTTTCATTAAATTAAAGTCAGCAACTAAAACAGCAATTTTTAAATCAAGTATTCTAGTATAGAGCACTCCAAAGACACATTAATTTGATACTTCAAGACTGAAGAAGAAAAGAATGAAAATATTAAAACACATCACTTTCCATAATTAAACCATCAGTTTCTATTCAGCAAAAAACTTTGTATGTACAGTGAAACACTGCGGTCCATCACATGAGATAAACTTGAAATCTGATTCACAATCATCCAAGCAGTATTTATCAGCATTACAAGGTATGATGCACGCCCAAGATATAATGCTCACGTTGACTGTTCATAGGCAAAGCTCCAGTAAAGTCTTGTAACTTCACACAGGCGTGCACTGTGCAAACCACACAAAATCATTATACAAATATGCTTTTGATTTGTTTGGGGAGAGTTGTTTCACTTTTTGAAGCAGGGTCTCATTTTGTAGCCTAGCTAACCTGAAACTTGCTATACAGACCAGAGTGTTCTTGAACAAACATGAATCTGCCTGCCAGATGACTGTGTTTTAGGTGACTGTCACCAACCTGCCTGTGCATTTTGTTTTGAATTAATGTTGGATGTCTGGTGTTCGGAAGCCTGTTTCTAATGTCAACTTCCTTGCAAACTCTTCAGGTTCAGCTATGTGATCTTACCTTGAGTTATGTTATTCTGTCTAAGAAGCTGCATTGTAAAGCCTGCTCACTCACAGTTCCTGGGCACAGATTTCTCATGGACCCTTTTGTAGTACACAATCAAGGACAAGAACTCTTTGGATCGCTGTCCTTGCTCTTTACCTCTTCCTTCAGTAGTGACATTAGATTCACTGTTTTTAACATTCCTGCCCCCCTCTCAGACTTTAGCTTAAGGTCCACTGATTAAGAACTTTAATCACATCTGCAGAATCTTTTCAGTCATGTAATGGATGTTGCCATCCCATAGTAACAATAGGGAGCTGAGGTCCAGCTAAACTGCAAGGTTTAGGTTTAGAGTGGGATGTCTCAGTAGGATATCTAAAAATATCACAGTATTTAAAAGTCAGGTGAATGTTATTTGAATAAAAACAAAGCACAAGGGGTTGGACTTAAGTTTGGACTTTCAGTTGGACACAGAGTGTGTGTCTGTAAAGGTGCATCCCTGAGTACTGGGACTAGCCAGTCTAGCCAAAACAGTGAGCTCCAGGAGCAGTGTGAAATTCTGTTTTTAAAACTAAGGGATGGGCTCCACAATTCTGCATTTTGATTGGTGGTGGTTTTCTGTAATGGTCTCTGTCTATTGCAAAAAGAAGTTTCCTTATTGAGGGGTAAAGAATACATTTATTTATTGGTATAAAGAAAAAAATGTTTAGATTTTTGTTAGGGATTATGCTGGTTTAGTAAAATGGTGGCTGTCGGTTCTTCATACATGTATGTAACAAGAATGGATGAAAAAAGAGATTATGAATTTGAAAGAGAGTACGTAGGGGCATATGCGAGGGGTTGGAGGGAAGAAAAGGAAGGGGAACTGATGTAACCATGTTATAATGTCAAAAATAAAAAAAATAAAGAAAAAAGAAAAAGCTAAGATGCTGAACAAGAGAGAATGGTACTTGATAATGATATAGGAATCATACAGACATACACATTAAATGCATAATAAAGGAAATACAATAAAAACAATATGTACACATATGTATTCTTCTAATCTCATAACTCTGGGGCCATAAAATAAATGAATCAGTGTCAGAGGAACTGCGGTAATCTAATTCTCTTAAATAATATGCAACCTACACATTCCCTTAGGCACAGTGCAGAAACACAGCTGAGAAAATCTTACTGACTTGTGCTCTGCTAGCCACTCACCACATTGTGCATTTCATTCATGTATGTTCCACAGGAAAAACAAGGCAGAAACTCAAGCCATCATCAACACTGTCTTGCTTTACACATGAAGGAAGTTAGCTCTAGAGAGTAAACTGATTTCTTTGAGATTATATGTCTAGGGGCTGGAGAGACAACTCAGTGGTTAAGAGCGCTTTACTTCTCTTCCAGAGAACCAGGGTGTGATTCCTCATCACCAACATGAGGGTCCACATAACTCAAATATGTAACTGCAGTTCCAACATATCTGCCACCATCGTCTGGGCTCAGTGGGCACTTTGCACATGCGATGAGAGATACACATGGAGGCAAAACACATGCACATAAAAATAATAATTAAAATGTTTAATAAAAACAGATAATTTGTCTAGTAAATAACTCAGTCTGCTTGTGTGTGCACATGCAGCATTTTCCTTATGTGGAACTCTGATGAAAAGAAGCTTCAGTTATCAGAAGATGTTCTATGTTTTGAATACATCTAATTGGTGGTAAAATTATTTACCTTTAGTTTGAGTTTGTATTTTGACAAGCACTCCTGATTTGTCTAGTTCTAGCTTCTAAACAAATAGCAAACACATTTCAATGTCCCCTTTTCCTCTATATATGTGCTGAGGTGTGGGTTAGGGAGATTCAGGAATGTAGAAAGCTAGTAACTGACCCCAGTTTTCTGCATCACAAACATATGCTTTACAAATGAGCAGCATCCCAAATCCACTCATTTTGTTGTCTTAACACAGCTAGTTTAAGGCTTTATAACAACAATCAACACATCCTAACCTTTTTCT
>CABHPQ010123693.1:0-42472 GCA_902168405.1 Peromyscus aztecus
CCCCCGCTGTCCTCCCTCCACTCCTTACTGTCCTCCCCCGCACTTCTTTTTTCCACTCCCCACTCTCCTTGTTTTACTTCCTTCTTATCCTCTCCTTGGTCTTTCTTTATATTGTCTCCATCTTGCACCTCTCTCCCTTTTCCGCCCCCTCACCCTCTCTTCTGCTCAGTGGCTCTTGGGAGCTCTCGCACTGCTTGCTGAGAGTGCCCGGCCGTAGCTCTCACGTGGAGCCTGGTTGGGTCTTCCTGTTGCGGTTGCTGTAGGAGATGTGCAGTGTGTCTGTCATTTCTGTGTCAGCCTCAGCCCTGCTTCCCTTCAGTTCCCGAGTTCACAGTGGTCTCGATGGTCCTTACGCTTGGAAAAGCAGAGGATCTATGGCCAGAGTCTATCAGTTTTCAAACATGTACTACACCTGTGTATTTGCTTAGTAATGGCCATGTTACAGCCATGACATGAAGTGAAGCCCTGTAGTAATTGTGGGTTCTTGCAATAATGCCAGGTCAAGCACTGATGTCTTTTTACCTAATTTGCATTATTTTCCTCTCTCTCCAGATTCCTTTCTCCTTGGTCCAGTTTCCCTTGTGGGAATCCCTGAAAGTAAGTTTTTAATCATCATTTGAAGATTTCTTGCTAGTGCCCAACAGTGTGGGTAAGCAATGGAAGGAGATAATAGTGAGTGGAAGTTTAAAAATTCCAAATTACTGGCACCTGAAAGTTTTTCTCCACACACAGGCTGGGGTGTATGTGCGTGCTCACACATGCACACACACAGAAATTGATTAATTAAATGACTTACACATGCATAGATACTGCTTTTGTTTTTCATCATTGGGGCAATGATAGTGGTATGAATTATATGGGTCTTTGCCAGCATTGTAAAGGACTTAGTAAAAAGAATACTGCACGGTACAGGTCGGCATCGTCATGTACAACTTCAGTGTTGCACTGTGCACGTGTACATAGAGAGCTGTACTGAATTATAGTGTAGACCTAGGAAGACATATGTCTTAGTAGGATAATGGTCAAGAAAGACTGAAAGTTCTTGTTCAAGTGAGAAAGGTTTATAAATAACCAAGCAGGAAAATGGCAACGTATCAAGGTAGGGACTGGGCTGGGGACAGCTCAGCAACACTGTGCTTGCCTCGCATGCCTACATCCCCAGTACCCTAGTCCTGCAGGAAAAGGGAACAGATACAATCCAAGCTGATGCCGCCATAATTTTATGGAGTTTCTATGCATGTCATACCTATAGTAAACACTTAAAAAGTTTCTTAAGAGTTAGTTTGGACTCCTAAGTAAATTTTACTAAAATTGCATGCCAAGAATAATAAATGAAGTCAAAACATGGTTCTTTCAAAAAGTAAACTGGAGACATGGAGCCAGCAAGATTTTTCAGAAGGCAAAGGCACTTACCTTCAAGCCTGATGGCCCAAGTTCCAGCCCCGGAACCCACATGGTAGAAGGAAAGAACCAGCTCCTAAAAATTGTTTCTGACCTCCGATCTCATGCCTTAGCATGGATTGGTAACCACTCCCCCATGCATGCATGCATGTGTGCAAACACACACACACACACACACACACACACACACACACACACAAATGTAAGTTTTTAAAAATGTAAACTAGACCATTCAAGATTTCTTACATGTGGTCTGATTTTAAAAGCTAGTACCAGTCATTTACTGGAGTTTTGGGGTCTTTGGTTGTTAATGTTTCGCCATTTCTTTCATGGGGCAGGGTAAAAACAGATTCCTTGGCCAGTGTTTCAAGACGTGATGTAACAGCTATCCAGTGAGAAGGTCACATTCCCTTGGCATACCAGTTCCCCTTTTTAGCGTGTGACAAAAGAACAGTGAGGCCAACAGCTGTCCAGCAAACAAGAGCCCCTGTCTAAGTGCCTCAATAACCAATTCACACAGATTCTACACATTCTGATGTCCTGGCACTCCGAGTCCGCGGAGGAATGTTTGGGGGTCCAGAGAGGGAAAAAGCACGGGTTGGTTCATTTCTTTCCAAAATATAAGGGCATTTGTAGAATTCTAACTAGTTAAGAAATCACTGTGAATTTTGTGGTAATCACAGATGACAGTACCACGCTTAATTTTTTTTTTTTTAATTTTAGTTTTAATGTGTTGCCTTCATGCATGTCTCTGCACTAAAAATGTGTGCCTGCTGCCTGCAGAGGCCAGCAGAGGGGATTGGGCCCCCTGAACTGTTTTTACAGATGTTTGTAAGCATCCATGTAGTTGCTGGGAATTGAACTCAAGTCCTCTGAAAGAGCAACCAGTGCTCCTGACTGCTGGGTCATCTCTCCGGCCCTGTTAAAAGCATGTGTGAAGTGCTCTGTATTGTTTAGTTCCTCTGGGAATGCTGTGCGTACAGTAAATGTCAGCCTTTAAAAGGATACGTTAGTTCTGACAGTGTTTCAGCTCAGTTCACTCATGCCGCTTTATGGCGAGTGCCCTTTCTACCCCAAGCCCCAGTCACTGCTTTTCAGTGTCACATAGCAGGTAGCATGTGCCATGCAGCATTCCATGCTCTGCTTCCTTCTCTTCTGTCGGGCTGGTGGGTCTTTGTATTGCTTCTTGTCACTGGCGGTTCAGACTGTGTGGCTCTGTTCAATACTGAGACACATTTGAGCTATTCCCAGGTTTCAGTGGTTATTCATTGAGCTTCGTAAATATCTATGTGTAGTGTTTATATGGACCCCCCTACCCCCCACCCCACAAGCTGCCCAGGAGTGGTGTCCCTGGGCTGGAAGGAGGGTATGTGCTTAATTGTATAAGAATCCATAAGGGTGTTTTCCAATGCATTCTGCATTCTGAGCAGCGTGTGTGAGAGATTCCTGTTTTGTGTCCTTGCTATTACATGTTAGTTGATTTAAAGAAAACGGCCATTCTAGTAGTTGTAGACCAGTGTCTCATCATAGTTTTGATTTGCATTTCCCTCAAAGTTAAAATATAGTTAAAGATGTTGTGCCTCTTTTCAAGTATTCTGTGGTTTTATATAATATCTGAATGTGAGATCACAGGGTCTCTGTAGAAGCAGAAACTTTGGAACACTTATTTTTGTGTTTATGGTTTTATCCACTTAAGTTGCTTTTACAGTCATGCTGGGGGATTGTGTCATTTGGAGAGATTTCTTTGTTGTGTTCATGTAGGGATGTGACTTTCTCAGCCAGGACCCAAGCAGTACATAGGATGTAGTAAGCAGTGAGTGTCTGGAGGTGGTGGGTAAGCACCACTATCCTAAATGTTCTTTGTCCAAATTACAGTGGTCACCTTTCTTCTAAACTGACTTCCTCTCTCTGCCCTTAACCATGGCTGCTTCTATCCACCTGGTCTCTAGACCCATTACAAAGTATGACTGTTCTGTTTCTCTTTGCAGCCACATTGCTTACTCTTTTATTGACTGACTTTAAAAAAATATTTATTTATATTTTATGTATGAGCACTCTACATGTATACCTGCAGGCGATAAAGGGGAATCAGATCCTACTATAGATGGTTGTAAGCCACCATGTGGGTACTGGGAATTGAATTCAGGACCTCTGGAAGAGCAGTCAGTGTTCTTAATTGCTGAACCATTTCTCCAGCCCCCTTATTGACTGACTTTTTGAACCTGTAGACATTGGCTGTAAGATTTTTTTACTGTCTTATGCTTAGCCCAAGTCCTAACAAGTTCTCTAACTTATCATCCACCTACATGGTATGTGAGTGTGAGTGTGTGTATGTGTGTGTGTGTGTGTAGTTTGTATGTGTGTGTGCGCGCACATATGTGAGTGTGTATGTGATGTGTGTGTGGTATTAGTGTGTGGTCTGTATGAGTATGGTGTGTATGTGTGTGAAAGTAGTGTGTGTTTGGGTGTGTCTGTGTGGTGATGTGTACATATTTTTGGTGTGTATGAGTGTGTATGTTGTATGGTGTGTGTGTGTGTGGTATGTGTGCTTACATGTGTGTGGGTTGGCATGTATCTCAGTATACATGCACACATATATGTGTTCATGCATGTGGAGGCCCAAAGCTGACATTGTTTTTTTTTTTTCCTCAGTTACTCTCCACTTTACATATCGAATCAAGTCTCTTATTTGACCTGGAACTTGCCAATTCTGGCTGTCTTAACTAGCCAACTTGCTCTGAGATCCCTGTCTCTGACTCCCAAGTGGTGGTATTACAGGTTGCCACCTTCCCTGCCAGGCTTCCATGTGGGTTCTGGGTGATCTGAAGTCTGGTTCTCATGCTTATGTGCCAGGTACTTTTACTCTCTTCACAGTTCTCTACCTTTTGAAGTAGCATTTGTGTCCTTATAAACTTAGGACTTTGCCAGTGGCCATGTTAGAGGAGCAGCAGGTGGCAATTGAAGTTTAAGGTGTCAACCCACCAGGAGGAAACTCTCTGATGGGTGACTCTCATTTAGGCAAGGTCATGGGACTACAGACTCCGGAATGTCTTTTGCTTCCACTGTGCCTTTATGTTTGCTGCTACAGTCTTTGGTATCTGGCATGGTGTGAGTGGATGTGGGAGATCCCCACTGCCTGTAATGTAGTATGTTTACCTCATGAAAGCATCTCGATCTACTGGGCATTTTTATCTGTGGATTGTCAAGAAGATGATTCCTCCCTAAGCTGTACTATCTAATTGATAAAAATAATGATAGCCTTTTACAGAATTTTGATGAATAAAAGTAAATACAAGGTTATGTTTCATAACTAAGGCCTATGAGTTCCACTTAGGAGTTGCTTTAGATCACAGCTCAGGTTCATGATTAAGGAAAACAATTGAATTTCCCCAGGAGCCAGGCTGACTTTAATTCTCTTAATACTGAAAAGATGCAGTCACGGGTTTCAGTGTGCACCATTAGCTGAAACAAAGTTTCAAAATAACTCAGGTTAGACAGATGCCTAGCTAATGTTTTTTAAGATAAATAACCCCCAGAAAAACAATCTAAAGCCCACAAGGACACATAGCTGAGCTGTCTGATTCATTAGGCTAGAGTTGTAAATACAAAACATCCTGATTGTTAATTCCTTGCATCCATTCCTGACCTCAATTTTCTGATATGGGTATGCACCCTGAAGATTTAAAGTTTAGCTGACTGACTATTTTTTATGTATAAAAGTTTAGGTTTGTGACTCCTTTAAAATTTCTTATAAGATTACCTCTCAAGATAGATAATAAAGTGACTGATTCTTTGTAACTGCAATTTGCAGCCTGTTAACAAAAGGGTTGGCTGAGAAAATATGCTCCTTGCTTGCTCATGGTCTATTAATCGGTGACAGATTACTTAGATATATTGTATGTGGGTTGTTAGGATGACTGTTTGTAATCATGTAAGGGAGATAAAAAAAACCACATTTTTACTTATAATCATTCACTTAAAAATGGAATGTAACCTCTTTGTGACTCCTGAATTGCCTGATAGAGTTTATTGGGGTATATAAGCTATAGAGGGAGAAAAAAGAACAGAAGAACAGAAAATGGATAATAAAGAAGGAAACCATCAAGAGATCATTTGAGTGTCTTTTTTTCCCCAGACCCCTCGGATAAAAAAGTCTAGTTTACGCCTACGCTGTGACTTTTCCTTTGAGCCCTGTGCTGCCTGGAGGCTGGTCCCGCAGTCAGTGATAGGACTTTGTAAATGTGAGGTTGTATCTCTTTTTCCAGAATCCCCCTGACCACCAGAATGTACTTTCATGGATCTAGATGGGATGCACCTTTCAAAGTTTAGTCAGGGTTTGATCTGCTTGAAGCTGTCTGCTCTGGGCTGTGCAGACTCACCATCGCCTCCCTGATGCTTGTGTCTCCAGTTGCTCTGTACTTGCTGTGTTGTGTTGAAGATGTCGCAGAACAAGTGAGAGCATTCAGATAAGGCCAAGGACCCTTCCACTGGCAGACAAACGTCATAGGCAGCCAGTGTGGTATGGTGATATTTTATTTGTGCTGAAATGTGATTTTATTTGTATGTTAATAAATGAAGTTACCTGGGGGTCAGAGCTAATAGCAAGCCATAGCAGAAGTCTGGCAGTGGTAGCACACACCCTTAATCCAATCACATGGCAGACAGAGTCTGTGTGTTCAAGGACACAGCCAGCTTGGAGACACACACCTTTAATCTCAATACCAACGATAGAGACCTGGAGGTCTGTATAGACAGGCAGTGACGAGGAGGTCAAGTGGTTGGGTTTACAACCAATGAGAAGGCAGAAGAGAAAGTCAATAAACAGACAGACACACAGGAAGTAGGTCTCTTTCTCAGAGGAAGGACGGCACCGGCAGCGGGTGGTAAGAAGGCGGTCTTGGTCTCAGCTCTTAGCTACTGCTCTCTGACCTCTGGGGCTTTTAACTCTGCATTTGGCTCTGTGTTTCTTATTTAATAAAACCATTCAGAATTACATGTACAGTGTGGTTTAAGCCAGCGCTGCATCTTCATTGCCCCTGTCCTGGGTCAGACCTTGTTCAGTCCAGCAGGATTGCAGATGAGTGCAGTGGGGTAGAGGCACATAGCACACAGAGTACTGAAATGGTCAAGCTAATCGAGGAGCCAATCTCCTGTGTCCCCAAGGTCTGCCCCCATAATAGACTGCTTCTTCAAACTACTTTTCAGTGAAAAAAGACAGTGCATCTTGAGGAGGACGAATGAAGGGTGGATTGTTGCATGGTTTATGCATGCCTTGGGCCAGATTGTGGTCCTTAGGGGGCTGAGGCAGGAGCATTGTGAGTTTGATGCCCTATTCTGGCT
This sequence comes from Peromyscus aztecus, assembly GCA_902168405.1. Lineage (NCBI taxonomy): Eukaryota > Metazoa > Chordata > Mammalia > Rodentia > Cricetidae > Peromyscus > Peromyscus aztecus. The sequence goes on from CABHPQ010123693.1 coordinate 6,742, forward strand.
TCCATAGATGTTCATATATACATGGCATGCCCTCATACCTTTTAGTCGTCATTACTAGGTCTTAGACCAAGTATCACCCTAATGAGATGCTTCCCATCCCCCCCCTCTTCAAGATGGAATCTTTCATGGCTTCTTCTTCAGAAATCATAACACCTGTGTAGTCCTTGCTGGCATTTCAAGTGCTTCTTTAGTTTGGCCCAGCCTTCATACCGTAACAAATTAACTCAAAGGTAAAGATGTAAAACCTTTGAAGAAACTTAAGATTTCTGAACATATAGGGGGGAAAAATCTTTGCACCATTGAAATAGGCAAAGTTTTCTTACAAATGACACCAAAAGCAAGATTCACACACCAGTGATCTCAGCAATGATCAGACAGTGCCAGGAGGATTAGAACCAGTTCAAGACCACCTTGATCTATGTAGTAAGTTCCAGGTCAGCTTGAACTACAGAGTGAGACCCTGTCTCAAGCAAAATCAAACAAATCTCCTCCATCTGTAGTATGAATATTAACATATGAATAGTGTATTATCTTAAAAATAATTTGGACTTAATCAAAATTTAATGCTTATTTGAAAAACATTTTCCAGAGAATGAAGAGATAAATCACAGATTAGGGAACAGTATCTGCAAATAACTTGTACACGGAATATATCAAGAACTTTGAAATATCTTTTATTTAGATAATAGACAACCCAATAAAAATACACAAATATTTGAAAATTCATGGATAGCAAATAAGTATGTAAAGAGAAGGTCACCATCATTAAAACCGTGGTAAAGGAACCAGAGAGGTGACTTGGTGGTTAAGAGTATGTACTGCTGTTGCAGACCTAGGCTTGGTTCCTGGCACCCATGTGAGTGGCTTACAGCTACCTGTAAACTCCAGTTCCAGGGCATTTGACATCATCTGACCTCTGGGCACCTATACTCATGTGCTCATACCATCCCGTCCAAGGGACACACACACACACACACACACACACACACACACACACACACAGAACTTAAAATCTAAAAACAAAACAGAAACTTAGTGCACACTTACTAGGATGTGAACACTTAAAAATGCTGGCAACCAAGCTTGGGAAGGATGTGGACAAATCAGGACTGGTGGGAATGTGAAATGTACAGCCATTTTTGGAAAAGAGCTTGGCAGCTTTATAAAGTTAAACATACCCCTACCTCTGACCTAGCAACTTCCTTCTTAGTTATTTCCTGAGCAGAAGGGAAGACATTTTCCATCTAAAGGTCTGTTTGCAGATGTTCACATAGGTTTATCAATAACATCCCCAAACTAGAAAAACAAAGGATGATGTACCTATGTGCTAGATCATTGCTCATCAGCAAGAAGGGAATGAAGTCTTGATGTCTGTAATGTGGATGAAACACAGAATAGTTACCAGAGGAGGCATCGAAAAGGAAATTAATGGTGTTGTATTTCTATAAAATTCTAGAGTAGGCAAACAGTCAGTAGTGACAGGAATATCAGGTTGCTTAGAGGACAGTGAGGTGGGGCTCAGGAGAGAAGTTCCCAAAGGGATGCAGAACTTTTGGCTCATAAGTAAGTCTGTGGTCTCAGTTGTAGCAGTGATTGTGTGTGTATGTGTGTCCACCCAAATTTATCAAATTGTATACTTGAAATATATGTTGTTTATTAGATGGTACCTCAGTAAAGCGAAGGAAAAGAGTATTATGCAAGGCTGTGCCTCAGAAGCCTAGAGAGAATAGGATCCGACTCCTAGAGTTGTTGAGAAGACTGCAGAGCAGTAGATGAGAGTCTAAGCATTGTGCAGATGCACTTATCCCTTCCACAAGGCAGTAAGTGTCCAGGGAGCCAAGCACCTTGTCTGCCACGTTCCCAGCTTACACCTGCTATGGGTGTTTTTGTGATCCTGGCTTATTATGTGAACAGCACAAACAGGTTTTCACCAATTCTAAACTCATGCTAGGCATGGTGGCACATACCTGTAGCCCTAGCACTAAGGAGACTGGGAAAGGATGATCCTGAGTTCAAGGATAGCCTGGATTATCATTAGACTCTGTCTCAGAGTGTGCCCCCCTTCCATTAAAGTACTGCTCAGGTAACAGCTAGTATCTCTCAAAGGCTAGGTATGGATAAGAATTTTTCAAAGAACTAAGGAATTTGGCATACACTGTTCTGGAATAATTATGAGTTATAGTATTTATATGCTTAGAGTTATATGAGAAATACATAAAATATTTCATTGTCATAAATTTATTATATTTAATTTGTGTGTATGAAATCCTCCTTGAAAATATTTCCTTTGAGAATCATGATGTGGCTGTCACCCTTACTTCTTTGACTAATTTTAGAATGCAGTTAAGTCCTTGGGAAAATCACTTACATCATCATTGAAGAATTCTACCAAAATAGCTTCTCACTTAAGTTCCCATCCCAAGCTAAACCCACAGCAGGTTCTGATAAACTCAAAGATGGAATAACTTGTATTTTCTTTTTCTTTCCACAGGCCCTCTGGTCGTGGCGGCGGGGTCGTGTGGTGGATTCTTGGCAGTCAGCAGTCTGCGGAGCTTTTGCAGGTGCGAGGGATTATATTATACTGGGAAAAACCGAAGTGGGGAGAGACTGAGAACGCTAGCTGTGCAGAACAGCATTCTTCAGGAATTCCAGATTGTTCAGATGGACAGAGCCTCACTAGTTATTTGCAAAAAGAAATTATCTTAGAGGGGGGAAAAAAACCTGCTAAAGAGGTGTCTGGTTGAATGACAACCAATTTGTTTTTGACAAATTTCCCTTTTTCTTTTTATCTTTATTAAAGCCTCACTCAGGCCCTTGGCTTATTTTAAGCATGATTTATAAAGCCCTCTGTGTGTGTGTGTCGGGGGAAGGGGGGGACGGGACGGGGGGATGGCGGGGGAACTGTGCAGCTGTCTGCTGGGCGCAGTGCAGTGCTGCGGGCAATCCAAGATTCACAGCCCGTGTGACATGTTTGACAGTGCAGGAGATGAATTAGTATCGGGAGAGCAGGGGCTGCTCCCAGCTTACTGCAGGCTGAACTGCACTGGGTGAGAAGTATGGCCCTGCGAACATCTGGGCATTTTCGAGACCTCACAGCAGGAGCAGCATGTCAGCGTGCAGGACCACGCTGTCCATCACTAAGTGCTGAGAACACGGATGCTTTAAAGAATGTATAAATGGTAGGCATGGTCAGAAGCTGAAGAGAACGGTCTGTTTTGTCATTACAAATACAGGTAACTATAGTTGCAGTAAAAGCAGAACTTGGCCAGAGAATTGCAAAGTGTTTAGATGCAGTGCTGGTGAACAGATGGGCAGGTAGGTTGGAGGTCAGCAGCTTTGGGGAAAATGATTCTCTTCCAAATATCTGTAACAGTTGTTGGATTTGTTTGTTTTCATGTAGTGATTTGGAAAACAGAAATCATACATTTCATTGGCTCATTTGTTAATAATTTAAACCCATGTAAGTTGTAGAAGTAACTACCAGAAATAAGAACTTTCCTGCAGAGAAGGCATCAGGGCATGCAGATCAGGGAGGGTAGTAGCTTCCACACCTGCATCGTAGGTGGCAGGGTTAATGAAGGGTCTTGATTCATCTTTCAGAGGTCAGGATTCTTTGCTGCCCCACCCTTTGGAGAAGTGTGCATTTTTGTTGACTGTCTTCTTGGCTGGGGCAGAGGTGTTGGGGGTGGAACACTGAGTAAACATGGAAATTTATTCACCCTGGACAAGAAAAACCACTTCTTAGAGTAGGATACTCTAAAGCTTCTCTGCCTTCAAGTAAGAAATAAGCATGTTCTGGTATATCCCCTGTGGTAGTTTGAATAGGAATGCACCCCCATAGACCCATGTGTATGAATGTTTGGCCCATAGAGGATGGCACTATTAGGTGTGGCCTTGTTGGAATAGGTGTGACCTTGTTGGAGTAGGTGTGGCCTTGTTGGAGGAGGTGTGGCCTTGTTGGATCAAGTGTGTCACTGTGGAGGTGGGCTTTGAGGTCTCTCATGCTCAAGCTATGCCCAGTGTGCCACACAGTCTCCTTCTGCTGCCTGTGGGTCAAGATGTAGAACTCTCAGCTCCTTCTCCAGCACCATGTCTGCCTGCATGCTGCCATGATGACAATGGACTAAACCTCTGAAACCGTAATCCAGCCCCAATTAAATGTTTTCCTTTGTAAGAGTTGCCATGGTCATGGTGTCTCTTCACAGCAATAGAAACCCTAAGACATCCCTCAAATCATGATTCCAGAGGTTTACATGCAGACACGTGGATACTATTTGGGAATTTGTTCTCTATACGTCCTCTTTGTGAGGAATGCTCTGCCTGGCACTGACATTTGTCAAAGGGGGAAGGAGGACAGTTTCTGTCACATGTGGGATGTGGTAGGAACCTGTCGTCTGGGCCCCTCAGGAAGGCAGTGAATCATGAGGATGCTGTGACGCTGAGCTGGGAAGACGGCGCTCAGAGCCTAGCTGGGCTTTCTGTCTGACAGATGAGATGAGTGGATGAGTCTCTGCTTTAGGCCAGTTCCTGGAGGAGACCTGGGCTTTCTGAGCACCAGTTTCCTGACCTGTAGCATAGAAATAACCACTCCTCCCTCGAGGGAGTCCATGATACGTGTGTTGGCCCTGGTGACCTGTAAAACTGAGCAGCTGTAAGGAGTTGTTACTTTTCCAGAAGAAAAAGCAACGCCGCAAAACAGAATGCTGTCCCCATAACAACTCATCTCTGGGACAGCACCGGAAGATGTCATGATCTGAAGGCATTGCACAGCATAGTCTCTTATTTGAGCCTGTAGATTCTGTCCAGTCATCTTACTGTTTTCAGGTGAGATGCTGTTAATGAAAGAGTTTAAGGCCTATGGGGAGTGGGGGATGCATTGTTAACAGATCTTTATACATTAGCAGAAAAGAAATATATTTCTTGTTTATATTCTTTTTCTTTGGAAATTGTGTTTGATACTAACGTTAGAGAAACAAGATGAATATTTTGAAAACATTGCTGTAGGATAAACGTAATTTGAAAACAGTCCAAACTGAGTAAATCGGTGTTCTGCAAGAGCAGATTGCAGCCCTGCCTTGCACAGCCGGGGAGATGAAGAATGGCCTCCTACCCACAGCCCTGTCCAGACATCCACACACTGCCTTACCAACTCCCTGCTCTTCGTGATCACACTTGCCCTCACGTCCAGAGATCAGAGTTTTCATCCACATGCGCTTTTCCAAGTTTCAGTTGGCCTGGGTTTGCCAAGGACTGTGCCCGTGCCGTCCTCGGCACGGTCTCCTGTGCCCATGCCGTCCTCAGCGCTGTGCCCGTGCTGTCCTCGGTGTGGTTCTGTGCCTGTGCCGTCCTCGGCGCGTTCTTCTGGGCCCGTGCCGGTGCTTGTTTCATAAGCTACTTGGCACAAATACCCACAAATGTCTCTTGAGATTGGAGGTGTTGATGGCTTGTCATGCTTAGAAATTCCCCTGGCTTCTGGTCAGGGTTAAAGTAAGGAAAAAGAAGGACTTTGCCAGCCTTCTCACTCCAGGCCTTGATCTTAAATCTAACGATGTTGAGTATTAATGTTTACTACTATTTTGGTCTTCTGGTATCTTTGGATCAATTTCTTTTTTTTTTTTTTTGGTTTTTTCGAGACAGGGTTTCTCTGTGTAGCTTTGCGCCTTTCCTGAATCTCCCTCTGTAGACCAGCCTGGCCTCGAACTTACAGAGATCCGCCTGGCTCTGCCTCCCGAGTGCTGGGATTAAAGGTGTGCGCCACCACCGCCCGGCCAATTTCTTATACTTACAAACATCCTTATATTCTCCTAAGAGAGAAGGTACGGGGAGAGAGGAGGCTCTCATCCCTGAACTGTAGAATAGGATGAGGATTGTGTGTGAGACAAAGGTGAGAACCGTCAGTCTCTCACTGGAGCCTTGCTTGGAGCCTGAGTGGGAGGAGGACAGGAAGGAGCCCTTGCTCTTGAATGCATCAGGTACGAGGCTCCAGGAGCAGAGAGGAGCGGAGCTGCCGGGCGTGGGCTTGGAGCCTCCTCCTCACTGCCCTCCTAACATTCCTAGCTTCTGCTCTAAGGGAGCAGCTCCAAGCTGTCAGAAAGAAGGGGGTTCCTTCGCCCATTAGAGGGTTATTACTACGTTTGTACCCCAAAGCAGCAAGTAGTTTTCCTGTGAAAATCAGTTCCATGAATGTGGCCCCAAAAGCTGTAGCTGAGCAGTCAGTAAAGCCCCCTTAGGGGAACGGTACCCATGAGAGCAGCCCATGTCTGCTGTGCCCCATGGTTGTTTCCTGTGATGTGTTAGTGTGCTCCTCATGTTTACCCTATAAGTAGACTATACAAAATAAGTGGTCCGATATTTGAGGGTCTTCAAATTGATTTACTAATGCCTTACATAAAATACCGATCTCAGCATGGAAGTACAATAAGGGCCTGTGTGTTTTGAGTTCATCTTTCTTTTGGACTCTTTTATGGAGCACAGATCTCTGGAGGATATGCAGGTGTCCATAGGAAAGGATGGTTAACCTCCACTGGTGGCCAGGGCAAGTTTGACTTAGCTATCCAAATTTATTATGTGTTGTCAACTTTATAAATTATTTAGGGCAGCTTGTGAATATTTTTACATAGGAGGATGAAGTTTAATGCTCAGGCTTATTTTCTTTAATGAGTTGTGGTATCAGTCCTTAGGTGTGATAAGAAGATCATTTTAGGGGTCAGGATACATGTGATCTCATTCCTAGCTCATTGCTAGCTGCTATGTGGCCATGGGTGGATGCTAGTGATGGTACAGGCGTAGTTCTGGAGAGCCTGGCAAGTAAGCAAGGGGTAGCATTCGTGCCAACCTTTCCCTGCCTTTTACAGGATGAGCTTACATGTTTAGTTTGTTAAAACCATAGACTTGTGTGGGGCACCCACTAAGCATATTGAGTGCCTACTGTGTGCACTAGGTTGAGATAGGAAGGAAAATCACCCAGTCTCTCTGCCCATGTCTTAGTTTGCTTTCTATTGTGATAAACACTATTGTGAGCAACTTGGGGAAGAAAGGGTTTATTTCAGCGTATAGTGTATCCTGAAGAAAAGGCATGATGGGAACTCAAAGCAGGAACTGCAGCAGAGGCACTGGAGGGATGCTCCTTATGGGCTTGCTCAGCCTGCTTTTCCACCTGTCCAAGGGTGGTACTCCCCACAATGGGTGGGGTCCTCCCACATCAGTCCTTAGTCAAGAAAATCAGACTTGCCTACAAGCCAATTGTTGTGGAGGTAGTTCCTCAGTTAATGTTCCCTCTTTCTAGACGACTCCATCTTGTGTTAGCAAAAACCTAACCAACACAGTGCCGCCTGGACTGGAGCAGATTCCTTCATAGTGCTCCTGTGGGTCACGCCACTTTAGACACTTCTCATGGGCCCTTTAATAAAAAGAATCTGCCACACGGCTGCCTGCACTTCACAGATGAGCATCTGAGGCAGCCGGACCAGGACCAAGTGCTGGAGTTGGTCAAGCTTAAGAACAGATCTCAGCTCTGCACTGAGCAGAGCCTCTTAAAGTGCTTTACATTTCTTTCACTTTAGTGTGTGGTGGTGGTGGGCGAAAGCATGTGCATGCCATGTGCACGGGGAGTCAGGCACTCGTGGGTCAGTTCTGTCTTTCCGCCATGCGCCCTCCAGGCCTTGTACTCTGGGCATTGGACTCGTGGCAAATGCTCTTGACTTGCTGCGCCATCATGTTGGCCCACAAACTCATAATCTAAAAGGACGCAAAGGAAGGGGTTCTAAACAGAGGGGGTGCTGACAGGCCTAAGGTGTGTGGCAATCGTGGTGACCAAAAATAGAACGTAAACGGGGAGTGGGTGTGCCTTCCCACAAGTGTCTGAACAGATGTCCCTATGCAGCCCAGGGTCACTGTGACGACCTTATTTCAGCCCCGTATTTAGAAAGATGTTTGTCAGACATCAAATGCCCTTTTGTCCACATGCCGCAGCACAGGGAGCCTGGAGCTATTTCTGGAGCCTCCTTTGCAAACCCCCATAATCTGCTGCTCATCCCCAGCTCCTGGGAGCTGAACCTCCCAAAAGCCTTTTAGGGGATATTGTTTCTCTGTCCTTCTGGCCTTTCAGGGGTTCATCTGCATCTGCACCAAGTGAATAAAATACTGACATCAGGCCTGGTGTGGTGGTGTCACATGCCTTTAACCCCAGGACAAGGAGGTGGAAGCAAGCTCTGTGGGTGTGGGGCCAGCCTGATCTACATAGCAGTTTCTAGGCTAGCTCTGGGAGCATAATGAGACCTTGTCTTCAGCAAACAAACAAAACCTTTTGAGGCCATAAACTGTAGTTTATATTAGCAGTAAAGTCTTGGTTTCTGTGTCCACAAATAGGAACACTGTTAAAATCTATGGACAGTTTGGCCATCATAGTACTTAGATGAAGAAAACATGGGGAGAATATGGAAAGGAAGCCTTGAGGCAGGTGATGCAAAGAGGGTAGAAACGTAACTATTCCCTGGACTGTCATTCGAGCCTGGGAACCAGAGAAAGCATTGTCTGTCATCAGAAGAGTCCGACTGTTTATTCAGAAGTCCTCCTGAGACACACATGAGCCTGCCCATGCAGAACAGAAACAACCGAAGCCTATGGAGGCTGTAAGACAGGTAGCCTGTAGAAAGGTGTGATCCCCAAAGCCACTGGGAGTCGTGTGTTTCTCACACTGGAAATCCATATCTGGCCGTTCACATGTCCTATGTGTTCGGATTAGTGTACCAGGCTGTGAGAGAGTAAGGTGAGTTGTAGGGCCTCACTTCTTAACCCAAGTGGAAAGGAGTATCTTCCACCTCCTTGCTGTATCACTGCAAAAGACATGAACTAGGTAGATTGAAATCTGTCATGTGTGCATCCTGTTCTCAACACAGTCAAGTAGACGTGATGACGAAGAAATGATTTTGATGTTCTCTGAACCCAGATGTAGAAACGACGAGGATATTGTCTAGTCCAGACAGCTCACGACTGACTGTTGGGTCTTGCACACAGGTGGTTTTGCAGCTGCAGTTACTACCCCTCTGGATGTGGCTAAGACAAGGATCATGCTGGCAAAGGTAAGTATCAGCCAGTGCAGATCCGATGCCATGGCTGCTAGCGGGCAGAGTTGAGGGATACAGCGCCCCCTGGACCTGCCGGGCCATCAGTACAACTGATGTGAGAAGAGTAGCGTTGTCATGACTCCTGCAGATCTGTAGCCGTCGCTGTGATGGATCTGTGTGTAGCACACTTCCACTGCACAAGCATTCTCACAGCTGTGCTGATAAGATCTGAGGGCCTCTTCCTGGTGCTGCTTTCAGATCTACGACTCGAGAGAGCTTGACTAGTTCTATGTTCCTCGGTCATGATTGGCTGTGACCAGTTAAGGCAATTGTCAGAATTGTTGAAAAGAAAAACAAACAACAAAGCAAACTCCGGGCTGAGCTTTAAGGAATTCCAATAACATATCTGAACATGCATTCTCTCAGGTCCAGTTCTGTAGAAAGCAGAGCAGTGTGAGCAGAACTCTAGTCCATAGCCCTGAGGATGGGGTCATTTTAAAACTGAAAGCGGCGTTCTTCATCCCTATCAGGCTTTACAGTTAGGCCCATTTTTACGTGGAACCCTCACCCCCACCAGGCCAGGCCTACTACTTCCCATCAGCTTCTTGTTGAACAGTTGCCATTAGCTCCTAGGTGAGCTCTGAGAAAGGGCTTCCCTGAGGTGCCTGCCTGCCTGAATGTAGGCAAGATGTTCAAGTCTCCCCCAGAGCATGCCTTGAATGAGGGTGAGGGGAGCCTTCTCAGAGCACTGGGAGCTAACAGCCTTATTCCTTCCCTATTCTGCAGGCGGGCTCCAGCACTGCTGATGGGAATGTGCTCTCTGCCATGCACGGAGTGTGGCGCTCACAGGGACTAGCAGGGTAAGGACAAAGCCAGCCCTCAGCTGCCTTGCCTCTTCTCCACTGGCTCTTCCTCAAGTCTTTGTGCCTGCCATGGATGACATGCAAATATGTGACCCTCAGCAGTATTGGGGCTACAGCACTGATACAAATAAGTCCCTAATTATACAGTGTAGACAGGCAAGTGAGGCAGAAGAAAGTGTTTGGGGCTTGGGTGTTTGTAACCACTTTTAAGAGCCATTGGTAGCCAGGCCTTATGATGGGTTTTATTGATGGATAATTTTGTCATTGCACAAACACACTCAGGGAATACGGCGTCTAGCTGCTAGTACAACATGTGACTACCCTGGAGATTGTGGACAGTTGTAACAGTAGTAAATACTTGTGTATCTGGAGATAAACAAATAGAAAAAGAGCTATTGGGGGTGAGAAGTTTCCAGCCACGCCATCATCCTACAGGACCAGTCTGGTATATGCAGTCTGGTTTTCTCTGAAGCGTTACCTAGCTCATGACTGTACTGTCTGTTCCACAGTGGTTGGCCTCAATTGGGCATTATTGTCCTGGATTTTTTTTTTGCATATGATGTGTAAACAGGTATATTTGTACATATGTATGCCTGTAGAGGCCAGAGGTTGGGGTTGGATGGCTTCTTCATCATGCTCCATCTTAAGTTTCTGAGAGTTTGTTACTGAACTTGGAGCTCACCATTTTGGCTACAGTAGCCGTCCAGTGAGCCCCAGATCTGCCTGTTCCTTCCCCGTGTGCTGGGTTACAGGTGTATGCCACTGTACCTGGCTTTTATGTGGGTGCTGAGAATCTGAGCTTGGCTTCTCAAGCTTGCATAGGAAACACATTACTGAACCATCTCTCCAGCCCTGTGTGCCTCAAAATGTTTTGCTTCATGTCCTAAACAGCTGTTACTCCATGTTGACTTCCATACAGTTGTTCTGAAGCTGTGTAAATGCTGAGATGTTAGCAAAGTGGGATTTCCTATATGGGACCTTCTTGATATGCTGTGCAGAGTACTCAAGCAGCCTCCCTTTGGAGGGGAGGAGGGCGAGCTGGCACTGGGATGGCTGGGTAGGAGCAGCACTGTGTGCGCAGCTGGGCCCTGCCTGCTCCAAGCCTCTTCACTGGGTACTGCTGCCCGTCTTATCCCCATGCCAAAGTAGATCACTGATTGCCACTTTTGTGTAACTTCGGCATTTTCAATTTCAGCTGTCTGATGGTCTGGGGGTTGTAGCATGAATCCTAATTTGTCTTAATAATAAAAACCTAGAGCCAGGTATCAGGGCAAATGCTGAAAGATCAGAGAGACAAAGGAGCAAGCCAGCCACAGCCACCTCTTACCACACCAACTCCTTAGCCTGAAAGGGCTGAGCTCCTGTCTCCTCCCGCCTTATATTCCTCTCTGTCCAGTCATATCACTTCCTGTCTCCACCTCCCTAGTGCTGGGATCAAAGGCATAAGATCCCAAGGGCTGGGATCAAAGGTGTGTGCCACCACTGCCTGACCTCTGTGGTTAACTAGTGGCTAGTCCCACACACTGATCTCCAGGCAAGCTTTATTTGTTAGATCGATAGCAAACCCTATTGTCTTGTTTGAGTTTTCCAGCTGAAAGTGGCAGGTAGTGGCTTTACTGAATGTCAGCTCCAGTGGTCTGAGATACAGGTTGGATCTAGTGGATAGGACTGACTGACAACACTCATGTCTCAGAGCACAGGGAAGGCATGGTGCTAGCATTTGCAGTGAAGTCTGTTGTTCATAGCTGACACCTGAGGAAATAAGAACACATTAGTCATTCATTTGGGTGCTAATTCAACATTGAACAAAGAAATGGAGTGAGGAGGGGAAATGGGCTGTGAGCACCATATGCATTATTTGGAAGCCTCTTAGATAAGCAGTGGCTGGCCCCCAGAAGAAGCAGCAGCTGGTGACAGTGGCTTTCGACACCATGAAGGCCACCTGCCAGATTTCAGTCTTGTTTCCACATATTAGCTTCTGTGGTGACTTAGCCGAGCCTCTGACCACGGTATTGTAGAGCTGCAGCCCATTTACCTGTGTTGAGAAAGTGGTGACAAGAGATGGCAGGATGGATGGGGCAGTGCCCCACTATGGCCACTGCTTTGTAGATGATGCAAGACCAGCCTTCCCTGTCCAGGTCATGACACACACTTGACTCAAACTAAGCAATGCCAGAACCACAGGCAGAAGAGAGAAAGCAGAACAGGTCAAGGGTGTGTGTTTGTTCTGACCCAGCCTTAATACTGAAAGTTAATTTAGATTTTTGGCTCATCTTCTGAGTCTCTACTCTTGGACTCTGGTCACCTTGTACAGGGCATCACTGAACAGCATGTTCCAGGCAGCAATGCCTGTGAGTGAACATACACCAGCTCCAGCCCGTCTACTCAGAAACAATAAATGACTGGACAAAGAAACAAATGAAAACAACTGCCCCCTTCCTGAACAGGTGGCTCAGTCCACCTCCTCTTGCAGCTCCAGATACATCCACCACTGTCTGTGTCCCCTGCCCTGCACTAAGCTGACCAAGTCTGCACATATCCCAGCAGCCCCCACCACCAAAGAACCTGATGCTCTCAGAGCAGATTGGAGGCAGATCTTACTTTTAGTTCTCATAGGCAAAAGCTGTAGGCAGAAGTCTCTGTGTCCTGCAACTGCTCTCAAATCACTCAGAGGCTTAATATAAATTATAAATGTTCAGCCAATAGCTCAGGCTTATTTCTAACTAGTTCTTAAAACTTAACCCATTTCTATTAATGTGCTGCCCCTAAGCTTGTGGCTTTTACCTCTGTCCCATTTTGTGTGTCCCACTCGTTCTCTGGCTGTCTGGTGAATCCTCTGACTCTGCCCTTCTTCATCCCATCATTCTCACCTAACTTTACCCTGTTCAGCTATTGGCCAGTAAGCTTGTTTGTTAAACCAATCATAGCAACATATAGTCACACAGTGTACAGAAGGATTATTTCACAGCTTTTCCCCCTTTTTGTCTAATTAAAAGGAAGGTTTTAACTTTAACATAGTAAAATTATATACAACAAAAACAGTTATAAAGTAAGAATTACAGTTACAATATCCAGTCTATTTGTATTTGGCAAAATTAGAGAAAACACTCTATTATCTAACTATTTAGTCTTTAACTCCTTCAAAGACCCCAGAAGGTTGAAATATTACCTAATGACAGGGCCCACAGGCTGTCTGGACCCACAGTTCCACTGTTAACATTGAGGCATCCAACTCTGGCTTACAGGCCTAGAATATCTGACAGACTTTTTTGAGAAGCAAGATTTTGAAGGACTGTCCTACCTTGTCTTGACAAAGTTTGGCAGTCACCTTTCTTGTGTCCTGCTGGTCCAGTTTGGACAGTAACTGTCAGCAATTGAGGCAAGGGCAGTTTCTTTGCCCACATGGCTAGCTTTTGCCATAAAGAAAACAAACTCCACATGGAGTTTCTTTGATGCCCATCATCTTCTTTGAAGTAGATTGGTGCTGCCAGGAGCACATGCGTCTCACTGTCATTAAAAGCCTTAGGCTATTAAACATATTAAATGTCCTATTCTGTAGGTCTTTGAAGTGTTTGAAGACCATCTATCAATCTAAATATATGAACTTGAGAACATATCTAACATGACTAAAGTTGATTATTATAGATGACTATTAATCTGTATTTAATGATACATTACATTTTTAAGTGAGCTGCATAAATACAATACCTTAAACAAGAGAAATATACATACAGTATAACAAAATTAACTTCAAATTTTTAACAATAAATCAAAATCCATACCAATGTAAAATATTTAAGATTTTTTTTATTAAAGTAGATTCAATAATCTACCTTTTTATCCCATCATTTCTATATCCTCTCTTTTCTTTTGAGAACGAGATCCTTGAATCTAATCTCTTTTGTTCAGTTTTTCTTGACCATTACTAATAACATCTTGTAACCAACCCCCCTTAAATGCTAATAAATATCCATAACCCATCTTTTGGGAATGTGGGCATAGTTCTCTAGACTACTTCCTGTTGATTGAGGGTCAGGTAATCACTGGGGGACCCTGAGAAAATTTAGAATTATGGTTAAGTCTTGGCTGGAGTAGTTTGTGAGGCTGGACCATCTGAGCCAGCAGCCTTGAAGCTGTTCAGGATGAAGAATTCCAAGGAAACTTCAACAGAGGCATTTTGAGATGCTGGATCATCTGGGTCATTTGTTTTCGTTGGTGTTTGGTCTCCTTATTCTGAAAATACATAAACTTTTAAAGGTAACATACATATGTGCATAAATACAAGTACAGATTGTGCACTGTACACAAGTCAGCCAAAGATGATTTTTGTTTTATGTTTGAGCAGGCAAAATATACATCACGTGTCTTATAGGTTCTTGTAGTTCTTATAGATTTATTTCTTTATTTGTAGTCAGGATTTCAGGGGGTCTTCCTCAATCAAACCTGATCATCTTCAACTAACTTTGAATGAATTCGTAGTCTTTTATTTTCTATGGAAATAAAAGCAGAACCTCTTTTCCAAAGTAATGTATCTTTTGACTTTCATTTTGAAGTCAAGACATATTCAAAATACATAGGTTGCTTTAATCCAGCAGCATTTATAATCTAATGTCTCTTAGCAGCTGTTGCTCCTTCCTCAGCAGTCAAACAATTCAAAGACAGCACAATACCATACAGTATCCAATGGATATTTGAAGAATACCTGAGCTCTAGAGCAGTGTTTATCAACCTCTGAGTCCTGACCTATTTTGGGGGGATAAACAACTCTTTTACAGGGGTCGCCTAATACCGTCAGAAAACAGATATTTACATTATGATTCATTCCTAACAATAGCAAAATTACAGTTAAGAAGTAGCAACGAAAATAATCTTATGGTTGGCGTCACCATAACATGAGGAATTGTATTAAACGGTCACAGCATCAGGAAGGTTGAGAACCACTGATCTAGAGAGTGGTTCGCTAACACCACTGTGGTTCTGATTGGACCGGGATGGGGCACCTGAGTGTCCAGGACTGACATGTGTGAGGTGCTCCCCCTCCATCACAGTCATGTGCCTCTGGTGTCCTCATGTAGACTGATCAAGGAAAAAAAGAATCCACAAAGATTCATTTCCTTCTTGTAGAATCACATTTGTGACACTCCAACAAAATGCAACTGAGTCACCAGGACAAGAAAGTAGCAGAATTGTTTAAGAACTTCCTTTCCTCCTTGAACTGAGACCCAGAGGCCCCTCAGGTGTCCCATTGGGATATACCCTAACCAGCCTTACCTCAGATTCATCCCTTGACTCCGTTTTTAGAGCACAGCTGTTAGGACAGTGGTTACTGTCTTAACATGAGTGTTTCCAGGTAGACAGTGCAGCATTCAGCCATGCTAGACTGGGCTCTAGTTTCTCACTCATACTTGGGAACGTTACTTAGTGGTCTTCTGTGGGGCTTGACAAGTAGTGTATTGAAGTGAGCAAACCATGGCTTCTGTCCCTAGGTTATTTGCAGGTGTCTTCCCACGAATGGCAGCAATCAGTATGGGAGGCTTCATCTTTCTGGGTGCCTATGACCAGACCCGCAGCATGCTGTTAGAAGTGGGCAGGAAGAGCCGGTGAAGTGGACACTGTGCGTCCTTGGAGAAGAGGACTGCTGTGCAATCCCTGTCCTCCCGTGACTGGCTCAGTCATCCAAGCAAGGAAGTTGACGCTGCAGCGTGGTGCCTTGAGGAGTGCTGCAGAGTGCAGCCCTGAGTGTTGTCCAAGGCACAGGCTGCCCCTGAGGAAACTGTCCTGGGTGGACCTTCAGATCAGCATCTCAGACCCCTCAATAAATCCTCTTGGTAAGCTCAGGCCAGGCCCTTCAGCATTCTTGTTTGGTCATTGTCCTCTGCTTCCTGCTCTCTATTTAGTCACTAAAAAGCAAGCTGCCTGCAACTGGAAGTGAACGAGTAGACTGGGGAAAGGAAGGAGGCTCAGGGCAGGAATTGTATGCGTGGGTGTTTCTCCCCGGGCTCATTCCTATTGTGTAAGATTATAGCTTTGTTTAAAAAGCATGCACTGCAGGTGCATAGCATGCATTCTTTCTGGTAAGGAGCCTGCTGTTTTTAATTACCCTCGTCTTTCTCCTATAAAAACACATGATTATATTATTTTACAGCACAGTGCCCCCAAATGCCTAGTGTGAGAGAGAGCAGACAGCTGCAGCACCAGCGAGTGGGTGGGCCCAAGGGACTGCAGTCAGGAGCAGGGCTGAGGGAAGCAAGGCCCACGAGCACCACTGTCCTCCAGGAGGACCATCTAGAGCCGCTCCTTCCCCTCAGTGTGTGCAAGCAACATTGGCTGCAGGAGGTGGGAGGGTCAGCACATTTGGGGAGCATAAGGCTGAACTAACCAGCTCCAGGTGGCAAAAAATTAGTGAGCTATCTGAGGAATGTAGCACCACCGCGTCTTCTGGGGCAACAGTGTACAGTCTGTGATGCTCTGACTTAATATTCTCCTTGTGGGGAAAAATATTATTAAAAGCAGAATAAGTGTACTTAGAACAATGACCACAGCACACACTTGGTACTTATAAATGAACCTTTATTAAAGACACTTTAATGCCATTTGTTAGACACCTCATATCTTACATGTTTTCAATGTACATTGTACCAAAATTTCTATAAATAAATAACTCTGTACATAAAAAGTAATACTTCCTCTTTCACATTGCCTCTCAGAAGCAGCAAATTCACATATTTTGTGGAAGTAACATTAATAAGCCAACTGTGGAGAAGAAACGTCTGACTGTGCTTTGTCCTGGAGCGCAGTGATGACCTATGATATGACTGTGTCAACACTTCCCTCCAGCTCTCAGGGACTGTAAGGACCGAGTTTGTTTCCGTGTAGTTTTTACTGAATTACACATTGACACTCACAACAGGGCCCCAAAGTGCAAACACATCCAGGCCTGGGACTCAGTCTTGTACAGTCCAAGCCCAGTTTCACTGTGCGGGGGGACATGGTGGATAGGCCTAGAAGTGACTCTGGCAGAACTATCCCTCACTAATGAAAATCCACAGATGTACCAACACTGGCAGCCTCTGCCTTAATAAGCTTCAAAGACCCATTGAAGGAGACAGACAAGACATTTGCTTTTACCGAGTGAGTTACAAAGAAAGACAAAAGGCTGTGCTCGATTGTTCTGAACCATTGATTTTGGTGGGTTAACAACCCTCAGCCTCTTCTTCAGAAACAGACCCTGAACCCAGAAGAAAGGCAAGTGACGCGTGCACCCCAGCTCTACAGTGAGGCCGCCAGAACAATGCACCTGAACCTGACTAAGTGAGCACATAGCCAAAATGCCCTCCTTTCCAACCACCAGCAACAGCTCATGTGGTTTTACCTGAATTTCAGCTGTGCGTTAAGGCACCAAAGCTATTCCTGACCCTCTCCAAAATTAGATAGCAACCTAATGTGAAAATATCACTGAAAGCGGGGCCCATGCGCTAAGGATTAAAATAGTCTCTGTAAAAGATATAGAATATATATGAAATCTCTGAAAACTCTTATGTACAGTGGTATCAAATACTCTTCCTGCCTTTTGTACACAAATAGTCTCTTGCATTTCTGTGCTCCAGATGCCAAGTCCTTTCTTTAGTCAAGTGATACTCCACACGGAAGTTAAAACTGTGTCCAGAGTGACGTTTGGACACCAACTTCCCATAGCCTCTCCTACCTCTTTCCTGTAGCGATTGCTTTAACAGAGCTGAGGTAGATGAAGCCTAGCTTTTCGGGGCCAAGAGCAGTGGTCCTCTCCGTTTCCCAGTGAGCTGTCCCGTCAGTGGACAGACTCAGGACTAGAGTCACAGGCCTGGGGGAGGTGGCCATTGGAAACAAGCAAGTGCTGGGCTTCAGTAGATATGGCATCTTCTGTTAGCTCTGGGCTGCCTGACGTTAACGTAGGAGAAGGCTTTAGGTCTATGGAGTCTGGTTCATGTAACTTTGCTAAAGTCCAAGAGGAATCTCCTGTTGAAAAACAAGAGGGCACGTCAGCCTGGGCACACTAACGCCATCAGGGCTCCCAACCCACCCAGACATGCCTCCAACACATTACCTTTCCCATCTGGTGATGCCGCCCTGTTCTTCAAAGACAGCACTATTCTGTCATGGTTACTCGGATAGAGTGTTCCCCCAGAGTGGGTGGGAGGCCCATCAGCAGTCCCAGTATAAGGATGGTGTGGAGAACAGTCTCGATCATGCTGTTTGAGCTCGTGGCTGCTTGGTGTTCCTGGCTGTCCACTCTCTCTGGACACAGGCTGGGGATGGAGGGCTTGTTCCTTGGGCTGACTGTCCATGTCAGTGTTACAGTCACTGCATACAGCGGAGCCACTGTGTGCTGAATGAAGAGCAGAGCCAAAGGTCAACTGGACCCAGAGCCACTCAAGTCTCCAGCCCCTCTCAGAGGCCCAACTGGAAGCTGAGTCCTGTTTTCCACTGCCTCTCTAACCACCCTGTCCCTCCCTGGAATGTACACATGCAGAGTCCTGGTCTTTTGTGCTTAATGTCCACATGAAATTGATTTAGAATTTCAAATTTTCCTTTGATGAAGGGGAAAGTAAAAGGGAAGATTTGCATTAGGCATCACATAGTGGCAGATCTTGTGAACAATTACACATTAAGCCTCAAAGACTTCTGGTAGCTGGACTGGGGAGGTGGCTTGGCAGGTAAAGTGCTTGATGAGCATAAGGATCAGTCAGGTCCCCAGGACGGTGTGGTGGCCCACTTGTCATCTAGGGCTTGGGAAGCAGAGGCTGGAAATCCTGGAGCAAGCTGGCTAGCTAGAATAACCGATCAGTGAACTCTGGGCTTAAGTGAGAGGCCCTGCTCAATACATAAGGTGGAGAGAGACTGATGGACAGACACCGACCTCTGGCCAATGGCGAGGCATGGCAACCCATGCCTGTTATCCTAGCGTCTCAGAAGGCTGAGGACAGCCTGGGCTACAAAGTGAAACCTTGTCTGAACAAGACAAGACCGTCCGGGTGCAAGGATGCTGCCTCCATGGTTTGTGGGCCTTGCCTGTAAGTGCTCACCAAATCACAGACTTACCTAAGAGACAGAGGAGGTTGAAATCGAAGGAAGCCAGAGCTTCCAGTTTGTCTTCTGAATATAATTCAGAGAGCGTATGAGTCAGGGACGTGCTGCTCCTCTAATTTATCAAAGTCAACCCTGATTTCAGTGTCAAAAGCAATGGCTTTCCCTGATCCAAGTGACTCCTACCTGTCGTACACAGAGCAGCTGTCCTGTCGGCTTTCTCCATCACTTTCCACGGCTCTCTAGTGTATCCAACACACAGCTTGGGCTGCCGGCATGTAATGCTGTGCACGTCGACCTCTGGGAAGAGGCTCGAGTCTCTCAGACACACACCTGAAATAGAGCCCCTTACAATTTAGAAACCTCTTAGGTCTCTCGGCCTAATGGACAGGCTACAGCTCTTTCGCAGCACCCATCTCTTAGCATCCAACAGGGATTGGTTCCTATGCTCCTCGGAGATGCCCAAATCCAAGGATGGTCAAGTCCTTTCTGTGAATGATGCTGTTTGCACATAAACTGTACACCTTCTTGGATAGACCTTAAGTCGTCTCTACCCCAGTACCCAGTAACAATGAAAACCTCCATACATAGTCAGTACAGACACAGCTTTCCTTTCCTGAATATTTTCCATCTGTGGTTGACTGAACCACCACATGTAAAGCACCAACAACAGTACTGGAAAGCTGGTTTGGGATCTGGAATGTCCTTTGCATCTAGTCTTCCTGGCAATCCTACCTTGACTAGGGGACATAGCGCGAAGCCCTGTGCAGGGACTTCTGGCAAACCAGATGTTAAGACCGCAGAACTTGTACACACCAGATCCAAAGCAAAACATCTGTCAAAGACCTGGTTCACCACATGTGACACAGGTGCCCACCCTACCCCAGGGAGGAGGTAAAGCTGTGTCCCCGACACAGCTGGATAAGACTGTTTCACTGTTCTGGAACTTACCATTGCTTTCCATGTGCCCACTGGCCTGATGACCACCCTCAGCCCTGACCACAGTTTCCTGTCTGTCAGAAAGGGTTCCCTGAGAGGAGAGGTAGCTTGGAACATCTGGAGGCACGATGGTTTCATCTGCAAGGAAACACAATGGTGAAGTAACAGGGCTGCCACAACAATAATACAGCTGTGTATTCGCAGTCACGAGGCCACATAACAGTGAGTGGTCTGAAAGGTCTGTTCATTAACCTCCTTTCCATCCTGCTGTAAAAATCATGGCAGTCAGACAGCTGAGTCCACAAAGATGGGGGACCTAACAAAATCACAAGACTGTGAGAGCTTGGGAACAATCTGATTCATGACAACAGGCAGGGCCTGGTGCCTCTGAATCACCATGGAGACCAGAAACTGCAGGGCCCAGCAGGTGCTTGAATTTGAGAGTGTTCCCATTTCCTGTTATGTCCTTCAGTGTTAACATGTTGTCAGGGGCTCAAGGCCTCAACTCTACGGACAGAATCCTATTCCTAAAGATTCTAGAAACCTAGGTTCCAGACAGAATCTCAGGCCTGGCGTCACCATGCCGGACGGCAGCCCTCGCTACTTCCACTGCCCCTGGAGCCTGCCACACTGCTGACCTGTGTTAGTGACGCTGTACTCCTCGCTCTTCTTCCTGGTCTGGTAGATGATGCACACCCACACCAGCGAGGTAAGGACGATGCTGCAGACCACAGCAATGGTGAAGATACCTATGGTGGTCCCGTCCTTCCGGCAGCCAGGGGTGGGCAAAATGCTCAGCTGGCTATGTGCTCGCTCGGTGCCCAGGGGATTAGACATCTCACAGGTATACCGGCCTGCATCCTCCACTACCACGTTCTGAACCACCAGCAGCTGGTTGCCAGGAGTGAAATGGTGCCGCTCGGTGAGGCTCAGTGGGCGACCTCCCTTAAGCCAGGTGATGCGCGGTGTGGGACTCCCAGTTGCTTTGCACTGGAGGGCCACCGTTTCTCCCACAGTTACCACACGGTCTTCCAAAGGCACTGCCAAGGACGGAGTTTCTGCAGGAAGGCAATGGAGACTGCACATGTATTCTATGGGTCTTCCTTGCTGGAGGTCCACTTGTCTTCCAGACAAGAGACAATCCCATATAGTAATGAAATGCCATCTGAGATCTTTTATTGGTGCTCCAAGCTTTTCAGGAGGCCAAACGTGACTAAATCCTTGCCATTCTAGGAACGGCCTCAACGGAGCAAAGACCTAAAGCCTTCCCTTACACCAAACTGCACTAGTGTAGACCTGTGTCACTACTCCTGACCAAGACCACACCCACTCATCCCCCTCGAACAGAGGGAATTCTTACTAAGACAAATAGCCAGCTGAGTACTGGCCTGACTGAATTCCTTGCTCACTGTCTTTTATGAGCCAGAACTGCTTGCTTAAAAGCAGCCCCGAATTTCAAACTAAGTAGAGTCTACCACACTTATTCCAGAAAGCAGAGACCTGTACTTCCTGAGTTTTACCCCACCCCACCCCACCCCACCCCCACCCCACACACTGTCAATAGCGAACCTAGGACAGTCAGGGTAGCGTTTGCTGAAACGGAGCCAGCCGAGTTCTGGGCAGTACAGCTATACACCCCCATGTCGTCAACTTTCACATCCGTGATGAAGAACACATCATCATCTGGCATGACATGCATCCGTCGCTCACGAGCTGCAGGGAAATCAGTGCCTCCATCCTTTTGCCACGCAATCTGGGGGTTAGGGTGGCCCGTGGCAGCACACTCGAGGCGGGCTGTGGTGCCAGTCCGGATGGCAATGTCATAGGGAATTTTGGTGAATGACGGCAACACTGGAAAAAAAAAAATTCAGGTAAAACTACATGGGCTGGCTGCATGAAAAAGCAGACTCCTGGCAAATATCCCACTATGTATGTCCAGGCCTCAGTTCATTACTACTCCAGCCTTTCCAGGGGTACCCAGCTTCTCCCCATCCCAGGCACAACACTGCACCCACTACACTGAAAGCCTTCCTATTGCTGTAGGCTGGTGCTAACCTCTCTTTTGAAGGTAAGGCTTCTGATGGAACAGTCTGCCTGAACCTCCACAATAGTCACTATATAGGGTCCTCCAGAAGTCGAGGTCTGGGGCTGACCTGCTTTAAATAGCTATCTCGAGAGAGCTGGGCAACAAGACATCCGCTATTACGGAAAGCCGAATGCCTTCACCATGGAGGAACCAATGGGCTGGCTTGCCTCTCTTGAGGAAACCCACTGTGGTTGGGGCCTATAGGGGCCACATTATCAGCCACACCTAGGCCAAGATATGCAGTTTACTCGCTTCTGTAGCTTTAGTATCAATGCAGACACAGTGGGCAGTATCCAGACTTGATGCCCAAGCCACTGTGGTGGAGAGTCTAACAGCCGCCTCAGTGTCCAGGAAACACCCAGGCCTCTTTGAGGCAAGCCCAGGCGATCTGCCAACTGTGGTAAAGACTGTTTTGGGGTGCCGTAGCTCGAGGGCACTAGAAGATGGAGGCAGTGCTTCAGGTCACCCTCAAGCCAATTCTTCATCAGCCTGGTGTGGAAGGCTTACCTAGTCATGCTGTCCTTTACCTCCCAACATACCACTTCAAACAGTAGTCCAAAAGCCACCCAATGGGCTGTGTCACAACCTCCCTGCACACTGAACCATCAAGCTGGGGGCTCAACCCACACCTAATCTCCATAGCCTCTAGGGCACTGGTTCTCAACCTGTGGGTTTCGAACCCTTTTGCAAACCTCTATCTCCAAAAAATATTTACATTATGATTCATAACAGTAGCAAAATTACAGTTATAAAGTAGCAATGAAAATAATTTTATGGTTGGGGTCACTCCAACATGAAGAACTGAATTAAAGGGTCACACTTGTTTAGAGGGTTGGGGACCGGCACTTGTCCCAAGCTGCCTTGCTCCCAGATATACCATCTACTCTAAGGGCAGAAGCTTCCTCAGGATCCAGGGATGCTTGGAGTCTGGAAACCACATCTCTTGGTTTGTAGAAGGCAATGAACAGAAAAAATACAAGGCTTAACTCCGCAATGTCACTTTACATAACTGGACTTTAAAAGTCACCCACCCCAAACCAGAAAGAATGGTTCAACACTTGGTCTGGGACAAACCCAAGGAATGGTGCAGAGAAATACACCATAGCAGCAGCTTGTGTCTCCTACACCAGTGACAGACAGACCATCAAGAGTGTTGCTCGTGGGACTCTGCCCGAGAAACACAAGCTGCCACTTCCCTACCGTTCACGGTGAGCCTGGCCTTGTTAGAGTACGTGGAGCCGAAGTGGTTGGTGATGACACACTGGTAGCGGCCCTCGTGTCCGAATGTGACATGACGGAGGTGCAGGATAGTGGTGTACTCCATCACTTCGCCGTCCTGTGCGCGGACATGTGCAAAGTTCTCCATGTCTGCGTTGGCCAGGACCTCATTGTCCTTCTTCCAGGCGAAGGTCATTGGGGAGCTGCTGCTGCTGGCTGCTGAGCACGTGAAACGGATGTCCTTGCCCACCACAGCCATGGTCGTCTCAGGCTGGGTGATGATCTGTGGCTTTGGAAAGTCATCTGGGGAGAGAACCAACCGTAAGGCACCCTGCTCTGTGTACACCGGCTGCCAGTCGAGCTGAGAAGGAACTGGGTCAGTTCTGGTCACAGTGCCGGCACAGTTAGTTCCACCAGACACAGTGAACGCTGTGCCATGCTCTCAGGCCTCCCTGCCTCCTCGGCTAGAAATGAGCCCATGACTCCTCAACTCATCAAACCAGCCTAGTGTTTCCTTTCAGCAACTCTGCCCACTTGGCCCGCTTTAAATCTCCAGGCACCGTCAGTCATACTTGCAGACCTAGTTCCCAAAGAACTGGGGTTCAATGCACTTTGAGTGTCAGGACTCAAACACACACTACTGTTCACACAGGTAAAATACCACAAAAATGGCAAAAAGAATTTTTTCCGATTTGTGGAAAACCATGTGTTTAATAACAACCCATGGCTTTTTGATTCAAGAAAAAGGCCACACCTCAGAAGGACAGTAAGAGTGCAGTGTTTTCATATATCCAGGTCTCGTTCTATGTCCCCAAGTCTGTGACAAACTTGAAACCCAGAAGCTAGCAACCAGCAAAGGCCAGCTCCCTCAACAGCTCCACGAGAACCATCACTGTCCGGAGCAACTGGGAACTCTGACCTTGCAGGAGTACGCAGGGCAGAGGAAACCCTATTGCTGAGCAACTGATGAACTGGTCAAGCACCATTGTTTAACCCACAGCTGTTCAGGGGACCACCCTAGCACTCGGGCAGCTGGTGAAGCAACTCTCAGAGGGAATCAGATGAAGAAGACACCAGTAATGGACAATGAAAACCTCCAACAGAGTCCTGGGAATTTAGAAGGTCACATGGGTCTCTCAAGCTATGCAAACACCCAGGGAAGACTTGAAGGGTTTCTAATTTCTTTCCTGTGACTGGGCTGGGGGATCCGCACAAACAGAAAATGATGGCAAAACCCAACAGCTACAGGGATCCTAGGGAGGGGACAGGAGACTCAGGAAGGATGTTTATGTCCAGTTGTTTTTTATATATATATAACCAAGCAGAAACCCAAGGGAGCTGTGTAGAGCACGCTTTACGGCCTGGGCCCAGGAGACAGCCCTAAACAAACAGGTAATAAACGGCAGCAACCAGCCCAGAAGGACAGCAGGCCGAGACTCTGATCCTCACACTGCTCATGTGGTGTGATTTTTGTTGCCCACTTTTCAACAACAAAGGTAGCAAATACACAGATAAGAAAATGGCAGTCGGGAGAAACTATCTGAGGAGTCCTAGATTCTGAACTTTGTGTATCTTACTATAAAAATAGTCAAAGAACTAAGGGAACCATATATAATAATTACAGACCATAAATACCTTAACAAAGACACACATTATAAAAAGGAACCAAATATAGTTTTAAAGTAGAATAAGCGAATTTTTAAAAATCACTTAAGAGGGGCTTGATAGAACTGAGCTGGCAGAAGAATATAAACTTGAGACAGATCAATGGAGATTATCTACTCCATGAAACCGATAGAAAGAAAGAAAAGAAAACTGAATAGATGGCAGAGGCCTATGCCACAACATCTAGAGGCACAGCAGTATGAAGATTAACCAGACACTACCAGGACACAGAAGAGAAAGGTTTTGGAGAAACAGACCCAAGCACACTCAAGCTGATGGGAAAGATGCATCCCAGCTTCAGTGAACTACAAGTAGGGTATATCGGAGAGCTACATCTAGATGCACCATGATAAAGATGCACCACAGTCAACCTGCTAAATGCCAGAACAGCCCAGGTCAACCCATCACATTAGAAAGGGCCTCCAAAACACCAGCAGCAGACTTCTCATCAGAAACCAGGGAGGCTGAAGACAGTACAAAGACATATCCAAAGTCCTTCCATAGAAATTATCAACTAAATCCCCACAGCCATCAAAAATACCTCCAAAGTTGAGGGAATAATTTAAACATTTCCAGATTTTTTTTTTTAAAGGGCAATCTGCAATAGAGAATTTCTTGCTTCCAGACCTATGCTGCATGTATTCTGGGTGTGTCTTTCAGACTAGATCCAAACACCAAAAAACAAACAAAACAAATCTAAACACTGTAAAGGAAATTACACAGGTATAAAATCAAGACAGGCCAGTTAGCCCAGCGCAACTGGTAAGTGAAGCCCTAGTTCCCAGTGAGAGATCCGTCTCAAAAACACAAGGTGGAGAGGTCCTGAGGTTGACATCTGAGGTTGACCTCGGGCCTCCACACACATGCATACAACAGAAAAGTCTACAAACAGAACAAAAACCAACCAGAATATATTGTCTCAGCACAGTCGTGGGATACAAAATCATTATCCAAACCAGCTGCATTTCCATATACAGCAGTCCAGTCTCTATCACATTCAACTGCATCTCTGTTTCCATGTAAGAGTAACATTTTTACATGACAAGCTATAAAAGCAAGACTGAAAGAATAACAGAAAAAATAAGTAAGTAAATGGCAAGCTGAGAAGTGGGAACAGCATGTTTATGCATCAGGGAGACAACAGTTAGGATGGCCATGCTCCCACGTTAATCTAGAGTCAGTAAAATGCCAAAATCCTAGTCTCCTTTATTAAAGAAATGTACAAATTAATATCTTGTAGAGAAATGGCAAGGGACCCATAATAGTCAAAATAATCTTGACAAAGAACAAAATATGGAGTCGCTGAAGTTCTATAATTCTTAGGAAAAAGCAGAGAAGTAAGGTGTCATGATCTGTGTGACTCACTAGTTCTTAAAAATGACACTGAGCACAAACAACGGAGTGTGAAGAACTTAAGACTAGGAAACTAAGACTTTTTTACTCTTCGGCTGTCAACAAAATTGATTAAAAAAACAAAACAAAACAAAAACAAAAAACAAAAAACCTCACAGAGCAGAACATATTAGCAAACCCTATACATGATCAGAGTCTGGGATATAAAAAAGCATTTACAGCTAAGGAACAGAAAGACACGCATGGACAAATGATTTTAATGGCCAGCTTTCCAAAGAAGAGACACATTCATCCAGTAAGCACATGACAGACAGTTCGCTCCCACTGTGACTAAGCCGTGGTGAAAACAAATGTCCTATGGAAATTAGAATCCCCATACATTGTCCGTGGGTATGTAGAATCATGAAGCCTCTTGGGAAAAACAGATTCAGCAATTCTATTCTAGGTATACCCAAGAAAACATACATAAAAACCTGAGTGTGTGTAGCACATTATTCAAAAGATCCAAAGAATACTCACAACCTAATGCCCAACTTCTGATGGATGAATACATAAATTGTATATCTATACAACAGGAGGCCATAATGCCATTAAGTGAGTACATGTTAAGGAATTCTACACTGGGGCAGAGCTCAGTGCTGGAATACTTGCCTAGCATGCCTCAGGTCCTGCAGTCAAACCCCAGCACTATCAACAGAAGAATTGAGGACTCAGTTACAACCTGCCAGAAGGAGCAGGCTAAGCTTTTGTATAGTCTATCTATGTCAGCTGCCCATAAGAGACTGATCTGAGATACAGCTGGACTGGTGCCTTCAAAGGATCTGGGATAGACTTGGGACAGGGGCAGCTTATAGCATGGGGGTGGGGTTCTTTTAGAGGCAATAAAAATGTAAAATGAGTAGTAATACTGGCATTAATTTTGACTATCTAAAGCCATTTTAAGAAGGTTAAGTTTTACAGTATGTAAATTGTATTTCCTCTTAAAAGGTTTCATTTAGCTATATAGTCCACCCATGTAAAATATAAAATTCAGTGGTTTATTTAGTATCTTCACAAATAGTTGTAATCACCACCATAATCAATCTGAAACATTTTTATCACCTCAAACAGAGAAGACTCTGACCTTTTTAGCTCTTCCCCTTCTATCTCCACTGCTCCCCAGCCCAAAGGAACTGGTAACATGCTCTTCCTACCTCTACAGAGTTCCCTTATTCTAGGCATTCCATGTGACTTCATTCACTTGGCTGATCACTGTCAAAGCCTATCCATGCTGTGAGACGGCCTGACTGACCTGATGTCCCACTGGACAGCTACCCTGCCTACCGACTCAAGGGTGTCTGGGTAGCTCCAGCTTGGGCTGTTATAAGAAAGACTCTGCGAGCACTTGGTCAGAGCTGCTTCCATCCTTTTACATGTATTGCAAGGGTGAGCCCCGTAGCTCAGTGTACTGTTTACATAGTAACGTTCCCTGTGCAGCACCAAAGGGCTGGACCTCTCCATCCTCATCTCTACTGGCACTCACCTAACTTCATGCTAACTTCCTTGCATGGGTAAGGTGACTGTTTCTGTTTCTTAGAAATAACACACAAGTGGGAGACATCAAGAAGAGTTTGAACCTCTGATTTCCTATCAAGAATTCTAGTGATTCTCAAATTCTCATGGGTGGTTATGAGGGGCTTGCTGTGATGCCACGTGCGGCAAGGCCAGCAGCTAGGGATCAGGTATAGCCTGTCCTAAGTCCTGTGGGTGCATGCAAACGGAAGACTGCCCTCCAGTAGGACAGACGGAGGAAGTCACAGACTACTTAACTTCAGGAAGCCCAAACAAGTTAATGGTGGTGGGCTCAATTAGCACTGGCCTTGTAAGTGGGTCTGCTTTTCTGTGACTAGGGGGCCTCTGCACAACCCTGGATTCTACCCAGGGAGTCAAGGCCCTGAGAAGTCAGCAAACCTGCTTTGTGAGCTAATGTGGTGAGAAGTAGAGGATGAGTAGATAAGAGGACACGTGTCTCACCTCCAGCAGGCATAATTAAAAAGAAAAGGGATTGAACAAGTGGCCCTGGGACACCCATGCTGCTAGACAGGGTCATAATAAGCACTGTCCAGAAAGAGATCCTGAAGCTCAGTGAGGCCAGAGGGAACCACTGACAGGAGGGTTGTACACCCCACTCCTGTTTGGACCTCAAAAGACTTCACATTCTTGGAGTCCATTTCGTTGGCTAGCCTATGTGTGTGTTTCAGCTGTTCTGCATTTCTGTGCTCTTTATAATTCAACTTGGATGCTGAGCACCCTGGTCAAAAAGATGGCGACAGCTATGTTCCAGCAGTCTGGAGGAAGAAAGCCTCTCACCAGTGCACATTTCAGTGGTCTGGACACACAGCAAGAGTGCAAGTCAACATCGAGGAATTATTTTTACTCCAGTGGCTGTTCTCCTGAGACCCGTCCTTCCTGTGTTTAACCTCTCATTCTTAGGGCTGGAAAGAAATCCACATTGAAACCCCATCCTCATGCACTGTGTGAATTCACAGCCAAACCCAGGCACCAGGACCCTTCTGAAAAGACTACAACTATCTCCCTGCAACCAATGATTTAGACTTGTAGCTGAACTTACTCCCTTCTAATTAAATGCATGTACTCCAAGAACCACATAATAAGGCACTGTACAGTAAATACATGTGGTTTCCGTGGGAAATAAATTGTACCCAGCAGCTAATCTGTAACCATGGACTACATTAACTTGTGTCATAGGAGTGAGTCTCACAATGAGAAGTTCCTTCTGGCCTCTGCCCTTTATCTACCAAACAAACAAACAAAATCAAATCTCAAAGATAATCTTACCACACACAAAACTGTCAGGCAGCACTGAGAAAATGCTCTGGCCCTTCAGAGACTCTGGATGGGCACAGGTGGCTGTCACAAAGACCTGTAGCATCCTGCCCACTAGCCATGGGGGTAGCCACTTGAGCTGGCAGTCACATAGGAAGCTCTCACTGCTGATGTGGCTGAAAGAGAAACAAGAGGTAGACACTTAACATGTGTCCATTAAGGGAGGGGACTCCCTTATACAAAGAGCAAAACACTGCAACCAATCAGCTTAGAAGTCAGGGCATCTAGCTATAAAGGGAATGCTTTTCCTCATGGCTTTCTCCAGTGACGAGGACCAGCTCATGCAATGTGGTCAGATTCAAATGGGGTACAGCTTCTGATAGAGTCGGAAGGGCAGAACCCAAGATGCTGTGTGTCTAACAAGGCCCCAAGAGATACTCAGAATGTTTGTCCAAAGACCACACTTGGAACAGCAGCACCTTGTGAGTTTACCCATGTCCTAAGGGGTCAAAGCTCCTGTCGACCTGGGGATGCCTTCTAATTTGTTGTGATCCTAAATGCATTCACATGGGAACAGCACTGCCCACCACTGGCTCTCCACATTTCTGATAAACTGTATGGAACTTCCAAACTGAAGCAGACTTTAAATTCTGCAACAAATCCTAAGAAATCCTTTCCTATATGGCTGTTATCTTCTTATTTGGCAAAACTATAAATGTTTAATTAACAAACCCAAGCCTCACCAGCACACCTTCCTCTTGCCTGTGTTTACCATCACACCAGCACTACTGTGGAGGGCAGTGCTTTCGAGTTAACTGCTGTAGCCCAGCAGGCATGAGAATGCTCAACTTTGGTTTTTGTGAGGCTCCAACCAAAACAGAGAACATTTTCATTTTTCAGCAACTGAGGTTATACTTCCAAACAGAAATCAGAATGGCCATCTGAGCAGACGTTCCTTCTCCAAGAGTCACTCAGATAAGTCACTCAGATAAGTCACCCAGAGTCTAGTTGCCTGGATCCTGAGAGACCTGGAGTCTTGAGTTTAAGAGTGACACTCGCCCACAGCCAAGGACAAGAAGAAAGTACATGTGTGGACTGCCCATCATGAACTGCCCATGGTACATGGTGAGAAACGGGCGATTCCAAACACATCCTATTCTCACACCAACAGGTGAACTAGCTTTCTGTTTTCTCTCCCTCCTGATCTAATCAACAGTGACATTCTATATATGTAATAGTGTGGAGCTCGTCAACAGCACAGAGGGATGAACACAGCCCATGCTGTCCACACAGAGTAAAGCCTCCTCCTTCCTCCTGTTTTCAGATTCCCACCTTCAGCCTCTCCAAATC
The DNA here is from genome assembly GCA_902168405.1 of Peromyscus aztecus. Taxonomy (NCBI): domain Eukaryota; kingdom Metazoa; phylum Chordata; class Mammalia; order Rodentia; family Cricetidae; genus Peromyscus; species Peromyscus aztecus. The sequence goes on from CABHPQ010123693.1 coordinate 37,170, forward strand.
ACTTTAGGAAATAGTTTTCCAAAAGACTCAACTCATTTCTCTCAAAGCATTCACACAGGGATGCTTGTCCCTCTCGGACCACAGGATCAGTATGAGGTTTTCCATTTTCATTTGATGGGCAGGCTGTGTTCTGCGAGATCTCTAAGGGCTGTCCTGTTGTGGGGCTACTGTGATAGCAGAAGGCCAGCAGCACTACCCATGAGCGAGTGACTAGTTCATACACCACACAAAGAGGCAAGTATCAGAATGAGCCCTGGTTAGTGGTGGGCTGGCTGTGTGAGGCCAGGTGAAGGACCAGAAGGAACTTCCCACTGTCAGAACCACTGCTCATCAAAAGATACTTCTGTGTGGTAGAGCACAACAGATAGGAAGAGGCCTAAAGAATAGGGCCAGTCCACTGCTAGAGACAGGACAGGGATGTATTTCAATTTATTTAAATTTTAGTCATAAGAACAAATTGGGGGACATAAATCTCACTTTAACCTTTGATCAGATGTATGTAGAAAGAATCAGGCTTTGTACCACATTCAGTATATCTACTGGGTTCAGCACTAAGGTCTTTAGTGAAGCCCACCCCAGGAAAGAGGCCAGGCTAGACCCAACAAAACATGGGCACTAGAAATGGGAAGGTCTTCCTAAATGATGAGTTTGAAGCTCAGAGAACATAAGGAGTGACTGGAACCAGACACCAACCATGGCATCCCATAGTCAGAGGCGAAGGCCGGGCTGGTTGGATGGTAGGACCATGAGCTGCCTCGAGCCCTAGTGAGTCCAGTCTTTTCTTCACTCAGGCAAAACTCCTCCACCACCACTAAGAGGCAGGATTTTCCATGGCTCCAACCAGCCCAGTTCTTCACTGGCTTACACTGTGCATTTTCATGATTCCAACTCAAAGTGTGTTTCTAATCTTGGCTTGTGGAAATTTATCCAAAGGCTGACTAAGGGCACAGAATAACCTGCTGTGATCCGATAGAGAAGAAAATGACCAAGCAAAGTGAACCTCCTTCTCCAATCAGAGGACTGGGCCCAGCACCAGCCATGGCTTGAGAACATACAGCAGTCGATGGGAAACCAGGCAAGAGAGCAAGGCTGAACCTCCAGAATTAGGCCATAGACACCTTGCTCACAGTCCAACAAACTCCTTCAGGAACCCCTCTCAAGTACTGGTATACTTAAAAAGGTGAGGATCCATTTAGAGAAGAGATTCCATTACATATCAGAACAGCGCTTAGTAGACTGGCCTGCAGGCCCACTGTTTCTCTGGGTATGGATCTAGTGGCACACAGCCGCACCCATGTGTCTGTGTGGTATTACTGTGTCTGCTGTAATAACTATCTGAGAGTCATGATCCAGCCCCTATGACCCAAAAGTCCCAAATGTTTACTATGTCAGCATTTCAGAAAAAAAACTTGCCACCCTTATCCAGAGCTATGCCCCATGAGGCATTTTTCTTTTAAAGATAACTTCCATCTAATCTATAAATGATCAGAGCTATCACGTAAAGTAAGCACAATACAATTACAAGTCTTGCTTAGTCTCAAAGTCTCCACTCATGTCAATCAGGCCATGGATTCTCGGGTACTCACAGCTCTTTAAGATTCTTCATCTTTGCAAAGGCATCAAACTGGACAGACCTGATTGCATTCTCTCCAAGGTTCCTGAAAGAGAACACAATAATTGGTGCACAGGAACTGTGGGTACCTGTCAACTGTGGCTGAGTGAGGACACTCAGGGATCTTCCAGGCCAGCCCTGGTTTACAGATGACCCACAGGAGCTACCCACACCTATGTGCCAGATCCACTGGGAATGGCTCTCAGTCCTCTTGTTAATGCAAGCACACAGAATGACTTGGGGACCAAGCCAACCATAAAGGCTGGCTTGAAGCTAGGTAGAAATCTGAGAGAGAAAAAAATTTACCCAGCAGAACAAAGGCTACCCTTGATTCAAAGAATAAAACTAAGAGCCAGGCACTAGAGGCATCCACTCCCAACAACAGTATAAACCTCTCAGGACTAGTGCTGCCTACTTCGTTCCAAGGTCCCTTAGGCAAGCATCCAAGTAGAAAAGCTCCTAGCATGTGCTAGGAATGGCTTAGCTGCTAAAGGGGAGGGGTGTTGCCTGGCTTTGCCAAGATAAGTATCTTGATGTAAGTAGCAATAGCTAGGGACTCTTCAAGGAGTCTGATACACGGTGATGTAGTCCAGCAGGTGGGAGGAAGGTTCAAATACCAATTGAGTTAATTAGGAGCACACCAGCAGACTACACGCTCTGTGAGTGTTTCTGGCACTGGCAAAATAAAGGCCGAAGTTGAAGCTGACTTATAATGAGAAGGAAGCAGATGGTGTTTCCAAACAGCCTGTTTCTCGGTTTACAAAGAAGTGATTAAATTGCTAGCAGACTTCTCCAGCAGCCATGTTTAGCAGGCCTGTGGGGCAGGCAGGGTCTGGCAGGGTACTTACAGGTGTTCCAGGCCTTCCAGTCCTGAGAATGCTCTCTTAGCCACAGATTTGATCTTGTTTCCAAACAGAGTTCTGTAGTTTCCAAACATCCAGGCCCAGGGTAGACAGGAGTAGGGGACCAAGGAGCATTAGGACAAAGAAAACACACCATTAGGACAGTGCTACCTGACAAGTGTCTAGAGAGGCAGGCGCAGTGCTGACCTGTATGGGGTTACAGGGCTGCAGTCCACAGGCCACCCCACTCCGAAATGAAATACCTCTAGCTTTATTACAATTTCATGCTGACGACAGGCTGGAATTGCATATTCCACTCAGTCTCAAGAGACCCCTTGTAGTGTCAAGTGAAAATCACCATAGCCATGCCATGTTGTCTGTCCTAGGACCACCCAGGGAGGTAGGAAGTTTGTCAGGGTGGTAGCCTTGCAGGAAAAACAGGCTGGTTACTGTTTTAGTGAGAGAAGTAGAGTCAGAAGGCAGTGTAAACTGGTACTAAAGTCTGCCATCCACCTCCATGCACTGCATTGTGGGCATAAAGGGTCACAATGACCAGAAGAGAACAGGAAGGTGGGCATCCATCCAGATGGCCTCATAGCTCTTTGCATTTGTCATGCACTATAGTGGCCAGGATGCAGCTGTCATGATCTTTACCCTTACCCTTAGGGCCTGGAGAAGAGGGCCTGTACTCCGGCTTCTTGAGCAAGAGCCCAGAATTTATATGCAGTAGACCAGAAGTTCATTAAATCCCAGATAGTTGAAGTGTCACAGTCAGCTTTCCAGGTAACTAAAGTCTGTACACTTAGGCTTTTGAGCATGGGACAGGACTTTGGCATTTCTAATCCTGGTCTTAGCAGTGAATATTCAGTTTAATATACATGGAGTGTTCCTGTTCTGGGTACTGAGCTCAGAGCTCCCACCAGAGGGAGACCCTAGAGTGCACCAGACAATTACATACAGAGTTCCTTCCTTTACTATTGAGGACTCTGATGAGAGGCATCTCTCAGGACAGCCAAAAGTAATGCTTGTCATCAGCTCTGCCCCTCAATTTTAATGTCTTCCAGAATTTTCTAACAGTCATCTTTAAGCAGGCTAGATGCCTGGGAAATGTCAAAATCCACAAGGCTGAGCAGCAGTGTTTAAGTGGACAGAGGAAAAAGCCCCTGGACAAAGCTAGTCTGGCTCAACTCTTCCTGAGAGAGAGGTATTTCTTGGTGAGGATCCCAGCAAGAATCAGGGATATGATCTGGACTAGAGGCTGGCCATCCTCCACCTATGGAAGACAGGCCACAGGGAGGACAAGTATCAGCCTGCTGCTGGAAGCTAATGAAAGATGACGTGATGCCTGGAAAGCCCAAGTTGCACCATGGCCTAGCCATCACCCACCACGAGGCTTACACCCCAGAACAGGCCCAAACAGTGCAAGGAACACAGACAGAGGTGCCAGTTCCACCTGCTCCCAAGGGTATCCAAACCACACCAAGAGGCTTCTTTAGAAACAGATTCTTGCCCTGGGGGCCCCAGCAGTCAGTTCAGCCTTTAGGCAAACCCTACTGTTTCCAGCCTTTGTAAGGTGAAGGGCAAACAGGCCAATGACCTCTCCACCTTCTCCTTCTCTCATGGGCAGTCTCATGTGGAAACTCTTCCACAACTCGAAATCTGAAATTCTTACTTTAAATAAACCAAATGCCCAGAAACCCAGTGGCCATGTTCACTTTGGCTCCTTAGCCACAAAACTAGCAGCAATTAACAGCTCACGGGACACTGAACCCCAAGTGTGTCTGCGAGACTGCCAATTCTTGCACCTGCCAATTCCTGCACTTACTCAGATCCCCACAAGCCAGGGCATCATGTGCTCCAGGTCCCAGTAAAAACAAACTGAGCTGTTTAGTGAAATCTCCCATAAACTAGATCTAGGGAAAAGCTGTGCCTTATTTCATCCATTAAATATTAGTCACATTGACCTCTTTTACAGTGAGGGCAGCTGTTAGTTCTAATGGTGGCAACAGCAATAAAACAAATTCTCGATTACACAGTGCCAACCACTCTGCTGATAGGCTGAAACAGGCCCTGACCTCTCTCAGCAGATACCTGGGGGTGATGTGGGGTGCGGCTCTCAAGCTAGCAGTTACTGATGGCTCCCTGGGTTGGAAGGTGCTCCAAGGAAGGGGTGGTTAGCTTGACCCCCCCTAGTAAGGACTCAGATCAGACAGTGACCTCAGATGTCACTTCTTAAACCCTCTTACACATCTGGCCAGCCCAGCCAAAGGCTCCCAAAGGCCAGTTCACTGCTTGCTAAAGCAACCACACCTTAGTGTGTGCAGGGTGGGGGAACATGTCAAGGTAGGCCTTGTACTCATGTTCTTGGAAGGAGCCATGGCATGGACAAACCTTCCTCCCAATATGGAGTGCCCATCCAGGCAGGAGGCCAAGGTCCCACTTCTCTACACCCCACATATTTCCCTTCATGTGCACACTCCATAGAACCCCCCTTCCCTCCTGCGCAGTGCCAGGGCGGAACTGGAGGTGACAGTGCAGCGCTGTACTGCTTCTCCTACACGTCACTCAGGTTCTAATTAAGTACTTCTTCTATGAGGTCCAGAAACGCTCCCTCCCTCACAAGCAGCAGAACTCCAGAGTCATTCTGAAACTTAGGCAAGAGAGTGAGTATACCAGTTCCACAGCCAGGTGCGCAAACCTGAACCTGCCACCTGCAAGGTCTGGGTCAGTCCCTTCACCTGACTCACCTGACCTCTAAAGGTTGCATCATAGAGCCTGTCCTCATGAGATCCCCAGGAACCTCACACAGACATGAGCCTACTGCAGCAACTGGCACATTCTAGGAGGGC
>CABHPQ010123696.1:0-16041 GCA_902168405.1 Peromyscus aztecus
TGATATTCTCTTACCTGCATCTGAAAACAATCTCGTCCTTCAATTGGATTATAAGTTCTTCATAGTCAAGGGCACATAACTCTGTGCACTAATCAGACATGGGTGGGAAATCCATAAACAGTTGTGGTCAATTCATTAATCAGTGTAATTGGCATTACAGCCGCAGGGTACAATGGGAAACCTGAGTGTGTGCAAAATCACAGAGCAAAGCCTTACCTAGCTTTCCAGTCATAGCCCAGAACACAGCAAAAGGAGCCTGTTTTTCCTTCCAAGACAACTTTTGACAGTTTCTCCTAACTGCTGCTTGTACCCAAATATCTTGGAGGCAGCCATACAAAACAACAGACGCTTGCTAAGTTAAAGTACAGCTGTGTTCCAAAAATGCAGGTGCCACCAGAGACCCAAGCCTGCACCTGTTGAGGGAGACTTACCCTCAGCCACCACCATTCAGAAGTGACATTTTACAGCAGAGCTGTTCCTTCCATATCCCTGGACCCAGCAGGAACTCTTAAGAGTTTGGGCAGAAGCATGCCGTTTGCATTGGCTGCTGCGGAGATTCAAAAGGGACTTATTTCCAACTGACTGTCAGAAACAAGAAACACACCTCGAGGCAGGCTTCCCACCCACACTGTGGGAAGACTTGAGTTAAACTCCAGGGTGAGAGGTGAGGATCTGTCCATAAAACAGCTATCTCACAAGGCATTACACATAACACATGAATCGATAATTTTCAAAAATTAAGACATAATAACATGTACTTTGAATAAAACTATATAAAGTAGGATTTAATTTCCTCTGAAGGCTCAGGATGGAGCACATAGATTTCTCAGTGTTGTGATTTATTCGTTATAAGCAACCACAGCATTTACTCCAACTATCTATTAGGAGAGCTTTTATAAGTTCATCTAGTGACTATTGTAACGACACTGCTCTTAATTGCATTACTTGGGAGGAAAACGGTGTACTCTGCATACACTAAGTAAACACCCATGCAGAGAGAAGACATAGCTTGACCCGAGTGTGCATGGAGGAGACTAAACAGTCTTGTTACTGTCCACACCAGCAGGTGTCTTTCTACAGGTTGTGGATGTGGAAAGCACGTGTGTATAGATAAGGATTGAAGTTCTGAAAATTTCTAATGAACATTTCAACCCACAGCATATCTCTTTCGGTGCCTGCTTTGAAAGGGGAATGCACTATTAATACTAAAGAAAGCCACTAGAGCCTGGCTCTACCACGGACCCTTCCTCACAGCTCCCTGCTGGATTCCTGAGACACTTAGTACCTACAAAACTCATTTGGGATATACTACTGCCACCATACATAATAGTTGCATGACATATGAATAGCTAACATGTAGTGATTGTCATTTGGAACATGATATGAGCTATGCTTCCATTTTGTTACCCTGTTTGACAAAGGAGAAGACTAAGGTAAGCAATTTCAAAGAGGTGGGGGAACATGGCACGCAGATAAACGGGAACCCCAGGTTCGGACTCACAGTCTATCCAGAAGCCATGCAGTTTGGGCCTATCCTTCTTCATTTCCATCCAGCACATATCCTAAGTCCTAAGAACAAGGCTTCTCTCTATTCCTAGAGTCTGACCTAAATCCACTGATAAACAGCAGTTTCCTGAGTTGCTTTTTGTGGCCAAGGTTCTTTCTGTTACAAATTCTGTCTGCCATGTTGAAAGATGGAGACAAGCAAAGCACAAATCCTAGTCCTAGGGACTGAGGGGAACGAATCCCCGTGTTCCAGCATTGGAGTTGGGGCTCCTGGAGGGGAACTAGAGATTATCATAAGCCCACAGGTGGAGGGCCTCACTGTACATACACTATGTCTGATGAGGAGGCATCTTTGGGAATAAATATCACCACTAAAGTCAGACAAAGCCATTTCAGAGTGAATGTATTTTTTTTCCTTATCCCAATCAAAAATAGAATCAAGCCCAGTTCATAGTCCACAGAATAGACAAAGCTTAGATTTTCTTCTTTGGGAGTGCTCTCCTGCCCTCTGCCACAATATAAAGCCCATCATGGCTATGCCTGCTCCCTCTCAAGGTTCACACTTACAGCTGAGCATAGGAATCCCACATGACCAACAGAAAGAGAAAGAAAGGCCCAAGTTTGGTCTACAGATGGGCCATCTTGGTAAGTGAGCACCAGCCAAAAACACATCAACTGGCTTTCAGACCCAGCAATGAGGGGTTAGATGATACATGGTCTCATGGGCAGAGGTGGCTGGCCCACTTAGACTGGGAGTCAGGACAAGGATGGAAGTGGACATGTGCATGGGTACATGGGGAATGGAAAAAGTGGAAGGCTCCATATATCATCACTACCCACCCCCTAAATAAAAGCCACTGAGCAACCAGGAAGACAAAATGCCAGCCCACTGTCTACCTAGTGCATACACCCAAGGGTGGCCATGGTGGCAGAAATGGGCTGAACAGCATGAACATACCCTTCTTGAAGTTACTGGTGCCAATAAACAACATGTGTCAGCAAGAGAGATGGATACTCAGTGGCCAAGACAGATTATTTATTCCTCAAGGAGGCCTGCTTGGTGAAGCTGAGGATCTGATATCTTCTATCCTAGAGGGTTAGCAGTTTGCTCCCGCAGGAATGATGTCTATAATGCTAGGATATCACTATGCAAAGATGGGGTACCATCTCCTAAGACACAGTATAGCATTGAATCAGGGAGCTCTGTAGGATGCTATGTCTCTGGGAGAATACACGGGTCTGGGAGTCAAGAGGAGCCAAGAGAAATGTCCTCTAAACTCATAAGAGACTCTGACCTCCGTGATGAGAACTTTCTGCCCCTAAAAGGAGCACACATCCTGACCAGGGGATACAGTGAGAGTTCCACTGTATTATGGCATGGCTGCCTCCTGGGTACTCTGCAATCCTAGTCTAAGAACCAATGGGAGCATAGGTGTGTCATCTTGCCTCAACACTCACTCTGAGAAGCTGGCAGTGGAATGAAGAGGAATCCAGGTGGCATCTAGGCCACCTGCATGGTGTCCCTAGTATACTCACTCATTGTGAGTCTGGGTGCCTGGTCTTGGAAGGGCCTGGTGACTGGGGGCTCAGGTGTGAGAGGAATGCAGCTCTGCACCTCCCTTGGCTAGCACTGCAGCTAAGGGTGAACAGAACCCAGAATGAATATTAAAGGAGATGGTAACTACCAAGTACAGATCCAAGAGCAACTACAGTGAGGGGTCTTCAGCGAGCTCCACGAAGCTTCCAAGTCCTCCTCAGGAGGAGAAGCTCACCGAGAAGAAGAGATCTCTAAATGCACGTGGGGAAGTAGAGCAGGACCCTGCAGGTAGACTGAGGCATGCACTGCACCCATATGATAGCTGACACTCACTGAGCATCAGTGAGAGCAACAGCGCCGCTATTGGTGTTGGGAGGTTGTACAAGCATGCCACTCGTGGGGGACGGGGAATCAATGACTAGCATTCTGAAACACCACTATGTGGTAACAGTATTGAAGCTGAGAAAGACCAGGGTTGGCGGGGTTCAGCCACAGAGTCCTCTTCTAGGAAGCTTCTGCGGCCAGCTGTGAGGGTAGTCCGCTTCCGGAAGTCAGCTCCTTCAGAGCCTGCCCCCAGCAGCAAGCTGGAGCCTCACTGTAGAGTAACCCTTCCTAGAGCCCCTGAGTCTGCTGACAGAGTGAGGCTTGATAGAGAGGGGCACCTCCTGCTGAGCACCAGGCAGCACTGGCTCCAGACATTGCTCAGGGGGCCAAGACCCTATTGGAGGCAGGTAAACTGTTCTCTCCTGGCCTTGGCCTGTTCCTCACCTTCCTTTCCTAGGCACTAACCCCTAATAAACACACCACACTCCAGCAGCCATGCTTTGTACAGCTAACAAGTGGGGCTGCCGGAATCCTCACATCCAGGTCTGCATCTAGGGACTGTGGACAAAGTGTGAGCTCCAGTGTCAACATACGTATAGCTAAGGAGCGTGACAGCGCCTCCCAGAATGACTCAGGTGCCCTATGAGGTCACGTTCATTTTTCCCTCTATGCCTGACTGGCTTTGGCCAGTGAGCTGCCATCTCATTCCTTGGGCTCTAAGGTTATAAATTTAGACTCATTTGTAGCACAGAAGTTATCTGTCCATCCTGGCCGATAAAGTACTGCTTTTGCCAAAAAGCGGTGTGCACCGGGCAAAGCTCCACGGCCACCATGCACATTGAAGCATAAAGCTTTGCAACTGAGGGAACCACACCCTTCCACCCACAAAGATACAATGGGAAGCCATGGCTTGGGGCTAGGTTCACAGGCACGTCTCCAGCAGTGAGGACATTACCTCCAGAACAGCAAAGCAAAGCAAAGCAGAGGAAGGTTCAGAGACCATGCAAACTCCCAAGGGAAGACAGATGTAAATGTGTTCTACAGCCTAGCTTTGTCTGCCTTTGCTTGTGTCCTACCCAAGAGAAGATGGGGGTGTGACGAAGTGTCAGCAGTGCTACTCTGATAAAACCTCAGCAACTCAGAAAAGTTCTCTGTGGTCCAGAGTTTCCCTAACATAGGACGAGGGGGGAAGAGATGCCTCCTGGCTCTTCCAGTCTAGGTTTCATGGTGCCCCAAATATGCTTCCTCAACAATACAGAAGTTCCTTTAGGGTGAGGACAGTTCTGTGTAGTGTCTGCATGTCTGCTGAACAAACTGCATTGAATTAATTGGTCATAGGGGACCTCTAAATTCTAAGTGCTCCTTTGTTAAAAATAAAAATCTGCCAAAAACCTAGTTATTTTGTGAAAACCCATTTCAGCCCACATATGATGTGGAAAAGTCGGGTTTGTGCACAGCCTATGGGGGGGTGGGTAGGATCCACTTTAACCGACAGGAAGAGAGAGGAGGAGGGAGGAAAAACTTGGTAACTTCGATTTATTTAATGTATTACATAATTTCATTGTTATATCTTTTTCCCAGCATGCCCAAGTCTAACCCCCTTCCCCGCTCCAAATCAACTATTTTGTTATGTGCCAAATGGGGAGAAGAGCTTTCTAGTGCCACGGTGTTTGGAAACCATGCTCACAGTCTTGCTAAGAATGAAGCAATGTTACTGTAAGCCTGTGAGAGAATTAGGGTTATTTTCTTTAGAGCACCACGATGCGCTGCCATTCTCTCTGATGACAAGAAGTCCTCAGATCTACCCACCACAGGGGGAGCTGGAAAAACTGCAATGGACAAAGTCCCTAGAGCCAGGAGTCACAGCCCTTCACAACACCTGACTACTCTGGGAAAGAGACCTGGGGACATGACTGTCACTCAAGGAGTCTCTTTGCAGACTGAGGACAAAGGAAAATCTGGGGGCAGCCTGTACTATGACAATGTATCCTCCATAGTTCAAGATTACGCTGTTTTTTATTTGATCTGAGTCCCAAGTCTAGTTACAGAAGGTTAAGGATGAGGTCACTGGGCAACAAGATGAAAGACAGATGAGCAGGGGAGTATCTGCATAGCTGACCTTCCTCTGGATTACAAGGAAGTTTACTTGCCCCCTACAGCTTATCCAGCACCCGTCACCCAGCATCCAGCATGATCATTGACATCAGGTTTGATTTTCTGAATCATAAAAGTGAACGCAAAGTAGAGCTTAGTGCAAATAAGTAAGAATAATGTAACTTTAAACCAGGCATAGTGGCCCTCATAATCCCAGTGCTCTGGAGGCAGAGGCAGGAGGTTCATCACAAATCTGAGGCCAGCTTGATCTATAATAGTGAGTTCTAGACCAGCAAGGGCTACATAGCAAGACTCAATAAACAAACAAAATTAAAGCAAACCAAAGGAATGGCAAGAATGGCATGAATTTAGACATCAGTGGTTCAAAGACTAATAAGTATTCACTTACACACACACACACACACACACACACACACACACACACTCAAACCAAACTTGCTAGAAGTTTGTCGCCACCAACAGTCACTCCAGACCACAGTTGTCACATCCATACAGGAAGATGTCAAGAGCCCAAAGCTAAGGAACAGAAAACACACAGGCAAAATTGTGTGTTTAGAGCCCTGCACATTTTGGTTTCCATCTGTTTCCTCTGAAATTCCCATGACAGCTGAGGGGATGATGAGCACACAGTAGGGCCCTCAGCAGATAAACAACCAGAGAACTTCAATTAATAGTGCTTATGGCAGCCCGGTGTTAAAGCCTCTTTGAAACCTTCAAAGGAAATGCTGGCCTGCCTTTCGACCAACCCTAACAAAAGGACTGACCCTTGCCTGCACTTCACCAAGGAAGATACCTGGGTGTTCAGTCAGCATCACTAGTCATCAAAGAAATGCCTGTTAGAGCCACAGGGAGACCCCACTGCCCACCTACTCACACATCTGCTGCTATCAGCCACATGGAGCACAGGTGAGGGTGTGGAGCACCACACTCTCAAAACCTGCTGCTCAGGATGTGAAGCCATACAACTTTGAAAAACAGTTCATCAATCTATTTACATCTACCATGTGACCAAGATACGGTAATTCAAAATCCTTATACAGGAAAAATGGAAGCACATGTCTACACAAAGACATGTTGCAGCCAAGCAACCCAAATGTCATCATAGACAAAGGGACAAATTGTGGAATATTCAGTGGAATACTATACAGCAGCAAAAAGAAATAACCTAATACATGCAACAGTAAGGCTGAATCTCAATGGTAATGCCAAGTAATAAAGACAGATTTTTAAAACGAGGGTATATGTTATATGACTTCATCCACATAAAGTTCTAGAAAATATAAACTAATCTACAGAAAAAATGATAAAGGGGCATGGGGTAATATTTCAGGTGGGAAACAATGTTCACTTTCTTAGTTATTGCAAGATGGTACTTATACATGTTTGTACATATTTCACAATTTAAATATATATGATTTAACCATAGATAAAGCTATTAAATAATGGCAGTAAAGAAAAAATACACATCAGATCTAAAATAAACTAAACTGTCACATGTATATAAATACACACACACACACATATATACACAAAATTTAAAAATCTTAATTGTGTACTTGTGATTTTTCATAAATATATTAATTCTCAAGTCCCCATAGGGCAGTTCAGCATGCCTAGTTCTACAGACATGAACATCATAGAAAATGGGATCTGAAGAATGAAAATGGAGTCTCCAGCCTTTCTGTAGTCATAAGCTGAAGTGAATGAAGCAGGTGATCAGTGTTGATGCTGGAAGTAGAGTATATGGTGATGTGAGGCTCCATGTTCCCCTGAGTTGAACCCAGCAGGCCCCATCCACTGCCTCAGTGAGCTCTGCAAACTTTTTCCTCACAGTGAAGAGAGGCTCTGACAGTTTTTCCAGGGGTACCATCCCTGGAGAACTCCTTACATCTCAGTGGAGTTGGCTCTCTAAATCTCAGGTATCAGCAGGAATCCTGAGAGCTGTTAACACTGGGATGTCTGGGTCTCTCTCCCAAGCATCCCATGTGGATTCAATGGGCAACTGTGGCTACCTCTGGCTGGCTGGGCCGCTTTGCCTGGGAGCCTGTTCTGCACCAATCCAGCTGTCTGAGTGCCCACTCCCCCTGCTTCTATATTCAACAACACATTTCCACTGCCTTCCCATGCCCCCAGATTGAAGGAAAATAACCAATTTTTACCACACTAGACCCAATTGGAGAGATTTATGCCCCAGCAAGCTAGAAGTCAGTATGACAGGGGCAGCAAACAGTGCTTCTTGGTTTCACTGCTGAGAAGTCCTGTGTGTCCCTCTACTGGCAGTGAGTGCTGGGCTGACTGGTAGGTACCACAAGTCCATTCTACCCTAAGTGACTCCAGCCAAGGTACAGCCACTTCCTCCTCAGACCCAGGCTCATAGCAGTCACTATACCTGTGAGCTTCTGTACTCTTCAGTAGAAGTGAACAGAAAACCTGGCTCACTATTTCTTCATCACCTATATGCTATGTGGAGACTTTCGGGACTGAAGCCTGTAGCTTACTAATGGCCAATGTGCCAGAGAGAAACACACCAGGAGATCACAGGAATTATTTTTCAGCTCAGGCAGAACAGAAGGATTTCAAAGAGTCTCACTTGCACCCAGCTTTAGTTGGGAACCCTATGGTGTGAAAAGCTAATAATCCCAGACTCCAGCTCTTCGTTATGCAAAAGAATTAAACAAATACTCTTTACTTTCAATTACTTTATCATATCTGCTGTTGAAAGACTGTACTACACAAAATCCAACATATAATGAAGCCATAGCTTTGTTTACTGTGATCCAAACTTGATGTGATGCTTTAAAATAAATGTTTTTAGAAATTAAAATAAAAAAGAAGGACCAGCACCTATCCGATGAGCCTTGGGGAACCACCCCTTCTTTTCTTCCTTTGCCCTGTAATGGCCAGTGATGTAATAGCCACAGCAGACAGCTGTCTTCCTGGATAAAATCACCTTGTAAAGGAGAAATGCAATTAGAGGACACAATGAAATATCATTTTAAACTGATTCTGCAGGCTGCCACGTTCCACTCAGGGCTTAATAGCTAGGTTCTTTATTACTGTTTTCTAGTCTATCCGACTGCTCCGTGATTCAGTATCTACAGAAGACACTAAGTTTCTCAGTTCTCTGTGTCACATGTGGTCTGAGACAAATACATGACAGAGCCAGTCACTGAGGGCTGCAGGTGTCTATGGGGTTGACAGGGCAGGACGTGACAAACCTGTCACATAACTCTGCTTTCCCTTGCCACCCCTTGCTTGGCTTGTACACACTCCTCTAGATTTTGCCTAACACCGCACTGCTGGCAGTCCCGGTCTGCTTTTCCAGACATGGTTTTGTTGTTGTTGTGAGACACAACATTTTATCATAACATTTTCAGATATAGTATCCCCCATTACCCATGGCTTTGCTGTCTGCTCTTTTAGGTACCAGTAGTCAACCACAGTCTGAAGCATCAGATAAACCATTTAGCATCCCAGAACTTGCATTCCAAGAACCCTTATTCAACTCATGCCAACAGCCTGGACTTGCTAAAGAAGCTGGAAAGGGCTCCCTGTAAGTGAAAAAGCAAAGTTTAAAACTTGATTTTCAAAAATAAAAATAAAAAGATGCCAAGAATCCTAAGATCCGTGGCAACAAGATCCTCTGACTGTGAAACTGGGGAGAAAACGCACTGCTCCCCTGCTGTGGAGAACATGTGGATTAGGCTTCATCACACGTGGGCTCTTATGGAAAACGTTCTTGTACTCGTGAGATTCAGTACTCGGGAGTTTCCGTTATCTGCGAACATGTTCTGTAGTTAAGGGGCATGAATGCACATATAAACGCAGTCAAGAGTGAAGTGAGCCTGACGGCTCCGCAGCACCATCCACAGCAAGCGGGTCTCATGACCCCACTCCAACAGCGGCAGTATGCCGGCCACAATACTTGGCAACAGGATGCTAGTATATTTAAAGTAAATGTGGCCCATCCATCACTCTGCCCAAGATCTGTGAGCACCTAATGCTGTGCATGCCTTGAGAAGAACGCTTCATCTCTCCCTCTGTTTACAAGAAGTCCTTTCTGTGCCATGATGTTCCTGGCCTGGCTGTCCACACACCTAACCTGCTCTGAGTGAAAATGAGACATGAGTGCATGGAAAATGGGAGGCTGAGGTGGGGATCCAAGGTCCAGATGGAGGCTGCATGGGAATGGGGTTGGGGACATCAGGCACCCTGTCACAGGGAGTACCTCTGAGAACAGGAGACCAGAACCCCCCTGGCTGAAACAGAGAGCAAAGTTCTGCCATATGTCTCAAGTATTACAGTCCCGACAAGCTACAGATTTTTGGTCTGTGGCTATTAGCTGAACAGAACACAGTTCTCTCAAGGGAAGAGAAGAGGCTTTTACAACATATATGCTAATGAATCGCAACGATATAGAGCATTTAAAACAAAATGTCCCTATATTTATTCTCCATGGACAGATTTTTGCATTAATATTTATGAGGGATTCCTCGTTTATTTCTCCCAGAGACTTTTCTCCTGCCCAAAGAGAGGGGATAAGAGATAAGTAACATGAACCAATTATCTTTTAAACAGCTACAAAGGACTAGCTTATTCATCTGCAACCTGCCACTTGATTCATCTTCCTAATATAGCACTTTCCACACACTGGGCCCTGCGTGCCAGCCCCGGGGTCCTGCTCTTCCACAGCGTGCTAAGGCTGGCTTTTGGGCCCTGTCCTCTGTGAAAGGCTCCAAGCCCACCTCTGCACCTGCCCCCCACCATCCCCTTCTGTCTGTCTAAGTAGCACTTGGTTCCTGGCCACTTAAACATCCAGTACTTACAGGTACAGTTCACTAGAGTCCCGGGTACTGTGAACACATCTAAAATGTGTCTGGAGGTGTTCTCGGGAAGCTAGAAGATGACTCAGTGGTTCAAGCAGCTACCACATAAGCATGAGGAACCGAATTCGATCCCTAGTGCCTATAAAAACTAGGCATGGTATTGCATGTTTATAGTCACAGCACTGGGGAGGAAGAGACAGGAGAAAGCCAAGAGCTAACTGACCAGCCACCCTAGAAGAATCATGAGCACTCAGGTCCTTGTAAAAGATCCTGACTCAAAAAAAACAAGTCGGACACTAGGTGGACAGCTCCTGAGGAACAATACCAGAGGTTGAACTCTGTTCCCCACAGGCGCAGGCACGCGCGCGCGCGCGCACACACACACACACACACACACACACACACGCACACGCACACGCGCACGCACACACACACACACACACACACACACACACACACACACACACACACACGGCGGCGGGGGTGAGTGTGTCTCAGCCTTATCAGCCAGGAAAACCACATATCAGTGCTTGAGATACTCTGGTACCTGGATGATGTGCTACGGAGAAGCCTGGGCTTGAAGCATTACTGAGTGAGAAGTAACGGAGCATTCCTTCTACACAGGAACCACATCACACTTTTTCCCCATTAGACTCAGACTCTTCCCTCCTCTAACTGCCAATAACATGAGCACGTAAGCATAACAGTGGTTATGGGCTGTCTCTTCCCAAACAGAGACACTAAAGAGCAGTGACGACAGAGTCAGAAGGAAGTCTATTCCACACCCTTGGCCTCAAAGCGTTGTCCAAGTCTATTTCAAATCCAGTAGGAGACAAGCAGGTACACACGGCAGCAAAAACAGGAGTGAAATGGTGTCTGTGATGTCAGGCTTTCACAAGCCAGTGCGCAAGGCTGTGTGGAGAAAGGCTCAAGGCTTGCCCTAGCCCCTGCCTGGGAGGCTGAGTGTCTAGATGGGCCTCAAAAAGCTCTGGAGACCAGAGGTGGCTCTGCAGGAGATTCCTTTCTGGCCTGGGTTGAGGTGGCCCTTCAGCTACAGTTATAAACATAGCTGGCTACAGCAGAGATCCTACCAATATCCTCACTTCGTGTGCGCACTGGATAAAAGGAATAGCCTGGAATCTACTGTGTCCACAAGAGAGGGCAGCAGTGGGCTGCAGGGTTTGAGGTTCCTGTAAAAGGCAACTCTGGCTATCTCAACGCCTCCTCCCACTCAGGACATGAAACCTCCATCTGTCTGATGTCCAGTGGGGTTTTCTCACACGGGTGCTGGAGACCTGAGCTCAGCTCCCCTGCCTGTGCAGCAGCACTCCCCAGCCCACGTAAACTGTTTCTGAGGGGGGCTCGTGCTCCTATCCAGTCTTGGAGGAGAAAGGCAGAAGTCCCGAGTCGGAAGCTCAGGCGTGACGTGTGTTAATAACCGAGCTCAGCGACAACAGTTATTGGAAACTGATCTCCTCCTTATTAATATGGTCCCACAATGGAGAGAAAAGATTTCTCCATGTTCTAGAATGCAAACAATGTTTTAATCTTTAATTATATTCTCAATTTCAGCTCTTCTGGAGAACTGCAGCCACCTAGGCCTAGGATTATTTCTTTATTACACAGCCTCTCTGTGGTATTTAATGAATATTGTTACTTAATGCTCGCCAATGGGGGAGAGAAGGACTTCGTGGATTTCCACCCAAGTTTTGAAGACTTTTCCCCAAACTCAGCAAACTTTCATCTATATGCCTCTCTCCTCTGTGGGACATCAGTACAGGCCACACACTCTGCTACATCCCAGCTCAGGCTGAGCCTGTTGCATGCTGGGAAAAGCCTTCCTGACAGAGGGACTGAGCCAGCATCTACTGGCTGTGGCTTTGCTCAGATCGAGCTGAACTCAGCTCCAATGAAAGGAGATACAGAGTTCTGCTCAAGCTCCTGTCGCCAGCAAGGCCAATGGACTTCATATAAATTAATCACCACATAACCACAGTCTGCCCTCAACAAAATAGTCTCAGTAGTGTGAAAAAAAAAAGTCCAAAACAACACCACCACCACCACCACAAGGATGGAAGCTCATGGTCACCAGAGCAGCTTTCCAGTAGAGATGCACAATGTTGGATTTCATGCCTGCTGAGGGGGACAAAGACGGAAAACAAAAACAAACCTGTTTTAAAAGGTCCTAAAATCAGAGAACGTGGCAACAGACAGCAAGCCATGGAACAGCCTCCCCACACAAGCACTGTGCTGCTGGTGATACATCAGTGACTCCAGAAGCTCCCACCCAGGACACAATACCACTGCCTTGCTCCCGCGATCCCTGGTGTTTCTACACTAAACAAAAGACAATGTGAGCCTTCTGAGAACAAAGCAACCATGTAGAACTGTGAGTGGGTGATCTTGGGAGCCAGACATGTAGTGGTAGCTGGAGACACACCTCATTTGACTCAACTCCCAGAGCAAAATCAGTGGCATACAGAAAGGCAGTCTGTGTTCAAGTACAGGGTTGAAGACAGTACCATTATCCCCCTGCCCTGAGTTGGTGGCACATCTTTCTAGCAACTGCATAGCACATGTTTGCCACTGGTGATGCTATTTGCTCAAACACACATGGTGTGAAGATGGCTCCTGTGAGGGTCTCAGAAAATACTGAAAACATACAACATGTTGAGGAAGGGCCACCAGGAGGCTCAAAGGACATCAAAATGGGATGAGGCGTGGGTGAATCTCAAAAGCTACACGGTGAGTAAATGGGAAGCAGACAGCACATTCTGCACTCCATTTGTGTGATGTTCTAGAGACAGAGACCACACAGGGGTTACAGAGACAAGACATGAACTCTGAGAGCTTGGCTGTAAAGTGGAGCTGTATGACGTGGATGATGGCAGGGAAGTGGGGTTCAGGGTTCAGGGGTTCCTCCAGGAGATGGGTTTGAACAAGCGTGCTTTGTCTACTAACAAGAACAAGATGAGGAAAGGAAACACTGTCGTACAGACTAGAAGAGGAAGACCAATGGGGAAACAGGGCAGGGCAGACAACAAGTGGAGAATGGCTTGTTCCTCTCCAAGGAGCGGCCCAATGGAATGGAGCTTGGATTCAGCAGGTGGGAGCTTCTCACAAAGAAACCATGGTGAAAAGATGCTGCTGGCCCAGCCTGCAGGGGAGAGTGGTAGGATTTTCAAAAAGAACCTTTCAGAGGAACTCGTTTTCCCTCAAATCTAAATAAGGCCAAGGCATGCTGAATTGAAGCAGAGAGACCTCTGGTCACTGAAAGCCGGTGGTGTGTCATTAGCTGTTTAGGCCATAGGGTTGTGGATCCTCAGCCTGACCATATGGATCCACACTAGCATCCCAGGTTAACAGAGAAGTATACTCAAAAGTGCTATCAGGAGAGAGCACAACACAGCTACTCCTGACCTATTAAATACAGGTCTCCAGAACATGACTCAAAAACTAACCAAATGAGACAGCCATTCTAGAAGCTAATGTCAATCCAATGGGAGTCAAAGGCCTGGCAATGTTTCCCCAGCAACAGGGAGACAGCCTCTTTCAAGATGGACAGCACCTTCTGCCACAGACGTCACTTAGGAGGAGCACTCCGGACAGCTGCAGGGAGGGTGCTTAGCAGTTCCGTGGAACATTTTTATCTCTTTACAAGCTTCTTTAGGGGTTTGGGGGGGAGATGAGTCTTTAATCCCAGCACTCATTCATCCTATGGAACACAGGAGCAATCATGTCTGCAGGTGACTACTGTTCACGCCACCGCATCTGAAACACATTCTACAAGTGTCCCACATCCCTGTTTATGGTGGCTGCAGAGCTCAACAGGACCAGTACAGAGGGTGTTAGAGGAAGCAACCCCAGGAAGCCCCTGGTGCTTTCTTCACCAGTTGAAACCCATCTTAGCCTTAGAACCCCGGAAGTCTGGCAAAGCTGGTAGGAGGGAAATCTGGTGAGACTTCATGGGACCCTTAAGTGGATCTCCTCCAGCACCTGTCATCAAGACTCTCTCACTCAGGGACCTGTCTACAAACACCTAACCTCTCCTTATAGAGTACCAAGAACAAATCAAACCTGGGGAACCACTGAGTTTAATGGGCTTCAGAGTATGGATGTCCCAAAGCAGCCATGCCACAGGAAAGTCTCATCCAGTATGGATGATGACTTCAGAACACAGTTAACTTCTATAGTACACTCTAGCAACTTCATACCATGAGGTCAAATGCAATTAGGGCAGAATTACATGCAAACGACCAGGAGGTATAGAAGAGAACCTCCAGAACCTCAGGTGAGGGGTCAGGGACCCCCATCCCCTTCTTCTGTGAGGAAATGTCAACAGCCAACAAGCCTGATCTTGAGAGGAGAGTCTCCTCCTACGCTCGGAGGAGAGCACTCTACAACAGCACCCTGACCGGGACCACAGATCTTGTCCATCACAGGACTTGGCACACACTCTTATGAAGCCTGTGACTTACTTGATCCCATTTCTAGTCTACTGAAAGCCAAGAGTACACCTCAGTCCTCCCTGAAGCTCCTGCTCAATGCACAGACTGGGCCTGAGTAAACGGACCTGACAGGACCTAGTCTTAGCCACCCTTCCCTACCTACAGTGTCTCCACTGGCAACTGGGTGCTTTTCAATCTTGTCCACATGTTCCTTGCCATGTTTTCTTTCATAAAGGACAGTCCGTGCCCTCCTATTGAATGCCATTCAGACTCAGTGACTCATTTCTAATGAAGAGAATGATGGACAACAGATAATCTGAGGCTAAGTTGGAAAAGGACAACCTCCTCCTGGCTCAGCCTCTTAGATGGCTGCTTTTGGAGAAGCCTGTGATGCAAGAAACAAATACAACCTCCTGTCACCAGCCAACACCAGCTTGCTTGTAGCTGGACTCTCTTCCAATGTTCTAATGAGACACCAACCAAGGCCACAGTCAGAGGGATCAGCTGGGATCACTGAGTGGCCTTGGTGGAACAGTTCCTGACCTCAGCTGAGCCCTTAATGACTATGGCCCTAGCCAGTGTCCCAGTAGAACATACTGGAAGACTGAGTCAGATCTACCCAAACAAGCCACTCTCTGAACCCTGACCTAGGATGACAGGACAGAGAATGCCTCTTATTGCTAACAATAACACTATGTCCAGGAGCAGTTTATCTGGCAGCAATAGGTAAACAATACATTTGAGGATGTTGGGGGGAGGGGATAGACAGTTAATATAGCAACCTTAGTGAATCTGGGTGTTTTACAGGGGGCTCAGGAATTTTTTCTCTTTTTGTTTTATTTGGTTTTTGTTTTTTTCAAGACAGGGTTTCTCTGTGAAACAGCTCTGGCTGTCCTGGAACCAGGCTGGCATCGAACTCACAGAGATCCGCCTGTCTCTGCCTCCTGAGTGCTGGGATTAAGGGAATGCATCACTACTACCCAGCTATCGAGAATTTTCTTAATGACAAAATGGGAACTTATGGTGATAATGTGTTTATAATAAAAATGTTGTGATTGAGACTCTTCTGTAGAAAGGTGCAACTATTACACTATTAACATGTAGGTTTGAATACTCAGACCACATCATGCTGCCTTCGCTCATCAGCTACCTTCACAATACACTAGCACAGGAGAGAGGAAACTATCTCAATTTGGTCCTTTTTGGAAGGTTTTATTTGCAAAAATGATTGTATGTGTGTGCTGAAAAAGAATGTCTGTCCGGGCGGTGGTGGCGCACGCCTTTA